>JAWQEG010004562.1:25000-65171 GCA_033782935.1 Petrolisthes cinctipes | reverse complement strand
ACCTGTGCATATAAACTTGTAACACACACTAAAACTGCTAGACACACACTTTATGTAGACAATTTTACAACCTCCAGAGTCTGTTACGCCGCATACTTCATTGGAATAAATCTCAAGTTCACAAAATCACGTTGTTTTCCTTCGTTCATTGTGGTTCATCATTTCGTCAACTTTACTCACGTTCCACACACAACCACCAAAGAAATAACCCAAGGATTAACACACACATTATAATTATTTGTTAAAAGATTAATTATGTTGTCTTAACACCATGTAAAACAACATTAGTGTTCTTTATGGTGGAGTGCTATGAAACCATGGTTTGTAAAGGTGGGGGGTGAACGTACATGGTTGTAAACGGGGATATACACACATGGTTGTAAAGGTGGGGGGTGTATATGGTTGTCAGTGTGTGTGTATGGTTGTTCATGATTACTACAGAAGCTGTTTGTATATATGTATGTATGTGTGTGTGTGTGTGTGTGTGTGTGTGTGTGGTGCGTGTGTGTGTTGTGTGTGTGTGTGTGTGTGTGTGTGTGTGTGTGTGTGTGTGTGTGTGTGTGTGTGTGTGGTGTGTGTGTGTGTGTGTGTGTGTGTGTGTGTGTGTGTGTGTGTGTATGTGTGTGTGTGTGTGTGTGTGTGTGTGTGTGTGTATTGTCTTCAATTTAGTGATGTGTGGGACCTTCATGCTACGAACGTGTCCTCTACTCTGTCTGTTCCATTTTTTAATTGTTTGCTTTCTCTTCACACTCACTCACTCATTGTAGCTCTCCGCTTTTTCTCTCTGTATACATGCATCTAATCTCTCTCTCTCTCTCTCTCTCTCTCTCTCTCTCCTCTCTCTCTCTCTCTCTCTCTCTCTCTCTCTCTCTCTCTCTCTCTCTCTCTCTCTCTCTCTCTCTCTCTCTCTCATGTACAACACCAAATATATATCCGTCCTCCCTTGCAATTTGGAGACAGGGTAGAAGCATGTCATTGTGGTGGCCTGGTCAATATCTGCTCAGCACCCCATCACCCACCACCACCACCACCACTACCACCCACCACTACTCTATACTCCACTCATTGTACCCTGAGGAATGTGTACCTCTAACTAACCAAAAAGCTATGTAACAAATGCATCTCTATAATCTTTGGTAATATACAGATTTTCATGATATACCTGTACCAAATGCACACATCTCTATATATAATCTTTGAATATACATAGTCTCTCTCTCTCTCTCTCTCTCTCTCTCTCTCTCTCTCTCTCTCTCTCTCTCTCTCTCTCTCTCTCTCTCTCTCTCTCTCTCTCTCAATATTTACCATTATATATATACGGTAATATAGATGTAATAACACTGCATGTCTGAAACCAACGAATGGTATAAATGCCATTTGACCAGCAAGGAAAGAGAAATACAAGTACCGTATATGTAAGTGTGTATATGTGAAAATTGCAAACATTCATCATACAGTGCAGAGTCATTCACAATCATGTATAGGTTACTACGAACCACACACACACACACAGAATGTAATGCTTGCCTTGGTTATTCGTCCATATTGGCCTCGTATACATTGGAGTGTCTCATAACATTTGATGACGATTGTAGAAGGTAATGTTAGCTGGACACGACACGACATATTTCATCGCCTCACATTCAGTCCATTCAGAGCAAAAATTACCCCCCTTCCCCCCAATGCACGACCCCGGAGATGGATAACATCACTTATTATGCAGTGAATAATCAGTGAACACATAAATATATACATTACATAAATATATAAAAAATAATATAAATATCATTATCATTTTTCTATTTTTTGTCAGCATTTCCCACAATTTATGAGGTTAGACAGTCTATAATATGCTTCTAACCTTGCAACTCTATATATACTATTAAGACCATCAGTGCTACTACTAGACCTTCAAGGAAACAAAATACATCAGGTGGCCAGGCGTGCATGTGTCTGGATGGATCTGAATTCAGTGATACTATATACACCTTGGCCAACTCCACCTTCCAATAACCAAAGCCAGCAGTGTATTTCCCCAGCTGGTCTTGTACATACATTCGCCTCAGCTCGGCAACTAATAACACCCTGGTCTCCCTTTGTATCTTGCCAGGCTCATTTCACTTTCACTAGTAGGTCTCCTCCCTCTTTGTATCTCTTCCTACATGGGTCCTTTATATTTCATTACGAGCCGTATTTTCTTTTTTCAAATATATACAAACAAATATATAAATATAAATGTTATCTTACAGTACACATTAATAATATCGTCTTAATCAAACAATATATCTACATACGGTATTCCTACGCCGGAAACTAAGGGTTTGTTAATAATGTAATGAGAGTTAGTGAACGAGAGCAATAAGAACTATATATAAACAACAGAAAAAAAAATTAAGTGGATAAAACAATAACAGGCAGAATGTTCACCGGGAAAAATATATGCGACAAGAGAATAAGGAGTTAGCCGAAATGTTATGAAAATGCAAATGCGTAAGAAATATCATGAATAAGCAAATGAGAGTAAAAGCTGCGAAGGGAAAAGAAAGTGCATTAGTTAGGAGGAGGAGAAGGAGGAGGAAAAGAAAGAGACGTTGGTGGATCTGAGGTGCATTTTAAAAAGGAAGTGCATGAGCTAAGAGTAAAATAATAGGAATATAGTTTTGGCTTTTCTTTCTAGATCCTTAAGTCCATATCTACTTAATGTATACCCTAACCTATATATCCTTGCTTTACATAACGTAATTCTCTCTCTCTCTCTCTCTCTCTCTCTCTCTCTCTCTCTCTCTCTCTCTCTCTCTCTCTCTCTCTCTCTTTCTCTCTCTCTCTCTCTCTCTCTCTCTCTCTCTCTCTCTCTCTCTCTCTCTCTCTCTCTCTCTCTCTCTCTCTCTCTCTCTCTCTCTCTTATAAATTAATAAAAAAAAAAAAAAAATCTCTCTCTCTCTCTCTCTCTTATAAATTAATAAAAAAAAAACAAAAAAAAAATTCTCTCTCTCTCTCAATCTCTCTCTCTCTCTCTCTCTCTCTCTCTCTCTCTCTCTCTCTCTCTCTCTCTCTCTCTCTCTCAGTCCCCCCTTGGTGTGGTGTCTTGCTGGCTTGTCACGGATGAGGTGAGTCTGGAGAGAGGGAAGGGAGTGAAGGAGGGAAGGGAGTGTGTGTGTGTGTGTGTGTGTGTGTGTGTGTGTGTGTGTGTGTGTGTGTGTGTTGTGTGTGTGTGTGTGTGTGTGTGTGTGTGTGGGAAGGTATATAATCAACAGGTGGTGGAGGCGACCTTTAATGGCTGACGTCATGGACACATTCCTCATCGTTAGTTATCTTTACTTTATTTATTTTTATCTCTTTTTAATTGTTCATGCTATACTCATGGTACTCAATTTTCTTATTCTCTCTGTTGTTCCATACTTACTTACTTATTTACTCTCACTCATTCTTATCTTTACAAAGCTCTGTGTATTGAATATTTAATAGTATTTTCCTCTTCCCGTATAAATCAAAGCCCTATTCCCCTTCCTCTCCCCTCACTAGTGACCCTCACCTTCCCGTTTTGGCTCCCCTCCCTCTCCCCTTGTATGGTAAAATCAACAGGAAAGCTGGCCACTTTAGAAACTGTTGTGCTGCAAATAGAAAGTGAATGAATAACTCAATGTGTATAGGTGAAGGTAAATACCACAACACTATATACTCACTGTGTATAGGTGAAGGTAAATACCACAACACTATATAACTCACTGTGTATAGGTGAAGGTAAATACCACAACACTATATAACTCACAGTGTATAGGTGAAGGTAAATACCACAACACTATATAACTCACTGTGTATAGGTGAAGGTTAATACCAAAACACTATATAACTCACTGTGTATAGGTAAAGGTATAGCAGTTATAGGGATATGATGTTAATATTTTATCCCTATTTTATTTTTATTTATTCGTGGCTGATATACTGGTCACCAACCTATAGATAACCTTTGCACTTCAATCAATCACTGTTAACTTTACGGTATATCAGCCACGAATAAATATGAATAAAATAGGGATAAAATATTAACATCATATCCCTGTAACTGCTATACCCTTATCCCCTCAACACACAATTTATATACAGTACAGGGAGCTGCAGAAATACCTTTTCAAATTTCTGATAAAATTGGTTTGTAGCAATATTAAAAGCCTTTTTATCTAAGATGATTTGAGAGATTAAGTATCCTATTATATAAATAAAAAGATATACCTATATTTCTTCAAGACGAAAACTTTATATATATATTAAGTAAAAGATAAGTAAGAAGTAAGTAGTAGCTACACATAAGTTACTTCAAGTTGTTTGTGAATATTTATTACACAACTTCTTCCTTCGTTATATTTTTGTTTACTATAAACTTCTGTACTTTGTGTTCTTGCTGTCACTTACTTCCCTAACGTCATCTTTCATTTCATTTTTACTAGTTCCCTCACTCACTCATTCACACATATTTCCTTACTTTTTTACCTTCCACCTCGTACTTTCCCACTTCCTCTCGTCAGATTATACCATACTCTTCTCTCTCTCTCTCTCTCTCACTCTCTCTCTCTCTCTCTCTCTCTCTCTCTCTCTCTCTCTCTCTCTCTCTCTCTCTCTCTCTCTTCAGTTTCGACCCTCCATCCCTCTCTTTTTCCCTTCCATTTTCCGTCATTTATCTCCCTCTCTCTTCTTTCCATTCCTTTGTGAGCTCTCACTCTCTATCTCTCTTACCTTTCTTTTTCTCTCATTTCCCCTCCTCCTGCATCCCTCCCCCAGCTCAGCTCTTTCTCCTCTCCCTCCCTCCCTTCCTTCCTTTCTTCCATCCCTCATACCCTCTCCCTCTTTTATTTTTCCTCCTCTTCCTTTTTCCTTCTAACCCTTCCACCCTTTTATCAATTTTATATTTATCTTGTATTTTATCTTATTTATTTATGTTGTGTGTGTGTGTGTGTGTGTGTGTGTGTGTGTGTGTGTGTGTGTGTGTGTGTGTGTGTGTGTGTGTGTGTGTGTGTGTATATCCGAGGTTGGAGGAAAAGTTACCGTACCGAGGCCAACTTTTCTGCCTCGCGTATTGTGTCGGGAATTTTCAGTCAGTCGCGGATTTAGATAGCGTCGGATTTTCGCTGAAGTCTCTCTCTCTCCCCACCCCCCCCACCACAAGCCCCCTACCCCCCCACCACCCCCAGCCAGTCCTTCCTACACCCACAACCACAAGCCACCAGCCATTACCACTCGCTCTCCCCCCCCCTCACTCCAGCCCCCCCCCCTACACCTTTCTGATAACACAGGTCAGGGTCAGATTATATAATTAAGGAGCGGCTGGTGAACTTCTTGCCAATACCAAGATGGCCGATGACCTGACTTCACTATTCTACCTCCATGTTACCACCACCACCACCTCCACCACCTATCTACCCAGCCAACAACCCCCCCCCCTCTCTCTCTCTCCCTCTCTCTCTCTCTCTCTCTCTCTCTCTCTCTCTCTCTCTCTCTCTTTCTCTCTCTCTCTCTCTCTCTCTCTCTCTCTCTCTCTCTCTCTTTTTGTCTCATCTGCCTCAAATCTCTCTTCTCCATCCTTCCATTCGCTTCTCTTTCTCATCCTTTCTTCCCTTCTTTATTGTCCATCTTTACACATGAGTCAAATCTTTTATTCTCCAGCTTCCCTTCTCCATATATATAAAAAAAAAATATGTTTCTCATTTTTACTGGGTTGACAAATATCCTTTCTCGGAAGAACCTCTCTCTAATCCTTCTCTGCTTTATCTCCTTCCTTCTCTCTTCTTTCTATCTCCACATCCTTCTTTCCTCCTCTATATATTTTCTTTTTTCCTCATTACACTACAATAGAATAAAGACAACTTATTCATATAGCCTTCCTTAAGGGGGTAATTCGCTTTTGTTAAATTGGAGCTCCTTGATTCCTCCAAAGTATGCCAGGAAACAGGACCAGCAGAGCAAAAATAATGGTGTTCTGTTGCTTGGAATAGTTTGGAGGATTCAGTTGCTCCAGAATTACCAACTTCCCCCTTAACTATTCACGTAAAGGGGAAACATTACCGTAAATATCCACAGGTTCTTGTTGTCATTATTTTCTTGTTAGTGTAGTGAATGTCAAGGTATATAACAAAAAAAAAACATAAAAAAACACACAAATAAAAATAAATAAATAAATAAACAATGAACAAATACAAAATACTGTCTAATTATTAAATGGAAAAAGCCTTCTGTCTCACACACACACACACACACACACACACACACACACACACACTCAAACTAACACACACGTACACACACAATTATAGGCTACACGGGGACTTGTAATGTTAATGTACAGTATTACATAAGTTCCTTGGTAATTACAATAAACTCACATCCTTCCTCTTATTCTTCTTCACACTCCCTTCTCTTCTCTATGTCTGTGTGTTCTGTCTGTCTGTATGTCATTTGTCTTTCATTACAACATCTTTCCTCTTATTCTTCTTCACACTCACTCCCTTCTCTATGTCTGTGTGTGTGTCTGTCTGTATGTCATTTGTCTTTCATTACAACATCCTTCCTCTTATTCTTCACACTCCCTTCCTTCTCTATGTCTGTGTGTGTGTCTGTCTGTATGTAATTTGTCTTTCATTACAACATCCTTCCTCTTATTCTTCTTCACACTCACTCCCTTCTCTATGTCTGTGTGTGTGTCTGTCTGTATGTCATTTGTCTTTCATTACAACATACACAATGCATTATAATAAGGAAAGGTATCATAAAGTATATATGTATGGAACTTGTACTCTGGCAAGATTGAAATAAATAAAAATGGACAAAACGAATGAAACATGTATACTTTACGACACTAACAACATTTTCTTGGTGTTATAATAATGTCCTTTTTATATGTACATTTTGCACTTCCTTCCCTTAATTAAACCTTTTCTTGTAACTTGTTCCTGGTTTTCTTTCCCATTTTATCTTTTCATTATTAATTTATCCTCTACTCCCTTTTATTCTATATTGTAATTATTCATTTATCTTCTGCTCCCTTTTATTCTATATTGTAATTATTCATTTATCTTCTGCTCCCTCTTTACATTTTATCTTTTCATTATTCATTTATCCTCTGATCCCTTTTACATTTTCCTCTCGCTTTCTCTCTCACTCCATTCTCTCGCTTTATATTTTTTTAAGCCACTCTCCTTCTTTCATTATCACCTCGTTCCTTTCCCACATCAACGTTTTTCTTTCATTGTTTCACTGTCTTGTTGTGTCTCATTCGCTCTCGTTCATGCTTTTACTGTTTCACACCCCTATACTCTCTTTCACACACGCTCTCTCTTTGTTCACAGAAACTCCTACACTTTGCAATTTATTAAGAGTAAAAGAGAGTCAAGAGCGCGTTTCCCCAGCAGCTTAACTTGCATGCAATTGCCACCTTCTGAATTTATTATTAGGCCATGAAGAGAAGGAGAGTTTGGCGGAAGAGAGAGAGAGAGAGAGAGAGAGGAGAGAGAGAGAGAGAGTATAGCCTAGGTAAGTGAGCACATTAAAAGAGGAAGGATGCATAGGGAGAAAAGGTGATGGGAGGTAAGTAGGTATATATACCGGAAAGAAAAGTTAGCGAGGTAACCTAGGCTACGCACGTGAAGGAACTGGGAAGAGGACGGGTGGGAGGGGAGGTAAGGGTAAGCATAGAAAGCAGTAAGGAACAATTTGCATATGAAAGAGAGTGAGATTTGGTCCTTCCAGGGTAAGAAAGTGTCGGAGGCAAAACACACGTGAGTCCTCTGTGTTAATGGTGATGAGACTATTGTTTTGGTAACACCCCAGCAACCCAAGTAGATAAATATAATATACATAGGCATCAAAATTGTATACGGTACCATCACCAATTTACGTCTCACAAATATTGGTGAAAATGTGTTTGGGTTGAGCTTTATGACCCAATATCCCGGTGGAAGCAGCCCAGTCGACACCAGGCCCTCGTTAACCTTCACATGAGCACGGCCCAAAAATATTATATCTGATGCTTAAAAATGGGTGTGTACACACGTATCTTTCACCCACGTATGTAGCTGACACTACATAGGCTATGCAATATATTTAACTCCTACCATTTTTACTGAGTTAGATAGCTATAGTATTTAAAAAACGTGTAATTATTTACAATTTTCTAGTGTAATTATTTGCATCTTTTCAAAAGTACCTATGGAACAATTAACTTTCTCAGCAACTGTTGCTGTAAGTGTGATAAGGTAACATTACGTGAAGACCAAAATTACTGACGGTCTTTCTGTGAGTTAGTACCGTAACAATTGAGTTATGTCGTGTGTGAATGTAATTTCTGAACTATTTATGAACCACATAACTGTTTAATTACAGGAGAGTCAAAGAAAACAAAGAGGAAACAGATAACACATGCACACAAAAAATAATAGATATTGAGAACCTAGCTTTGATTGAAAGTAAAAAGTTGCAAGTCAGGAAGAAACTATAAACACTTTACATAGTCGGTGTATAAAGAAAGAAAAGTGACTAATTCCGAACCAAAAAGGCGTCAGTCAATATTCTCAACGTATTACCGTACTTATGTAATCACTGGACTACTGTAAAAAAAAATGTGTGATATACCGGTAACGATATTTACAATACAATACAAACAAGCCAAGAGTCCAAATAAAATTATGTGAAAAGGTAAGTGAACATGACAAACATTTCTCCCCTTGTACAAACACCAAGTCATAATAACTTCATTTGTTTTGTTGACCATAAAGTTCCATAAGTTTGTGAGTTAATCGTGCTCATATTACGTCATGTATTTACTCTTACCTAAAAGTCAACATATTTTTGTGCTACGATACATTTGACGTCAGTTGCGTTTTCCAATTTTTAAACAACATTTCGGTACAGGAAATTCATTAGTGTCTCCCGGCGGAGGGGATGGAGGATATCTTTAATGTAGGATGGAGATGACTAGACCCTTGGTATGCCCACCCGACCTCCACTCTCAAAGAGAAAGAAGAAAAGTTATGATAAATTAAAGGTAATTTTGTACAAGATGCCAGCACACAATGCACTTGAAATGCAAAAAATTATAAATGTACCGGTATGGAAAATAACTGTTATAGAATGAAAAAAAAAAAAAAAAGAGGAGAAAGGAAGATGATGATGTCTATACAATACAAAGGCCAGAACGGGTGACATTAAGTGCTCGCGGACATATTTCACATCAACTAATTGGAAGCTTCGAAGAGATAAAGACTGAGGTGCAATTTAGAGAGCTCACTCCAATTTTTATGCCAAAGGAAATGTAAGAACGGTCTTATAACATTCAATAACACAAACAAGCTGGGAACATAAAAATTTATAAAAAAATAATAAGAGGCTTGGTTACTTATGAATCTGATAATAAGGATGGGTAATAATAAGGGTTGGAAAAAGGATAAGATCGTTTCAGAAAACCCTGTGAAGAAGAGTAGGCTAATATCCAATGAATGTTAATGATGGCCTCGAGGTGTCAGCAGTAATTCATAAACTGAATATTTCAAAAATTCTAATTCACTATCACGTTCACGTCTATACAGGCAACTTACACAATGGTGAAAATATATAATACTACACATGGCCTGACTTGAATGAAAAGTTTACATACGATCACGTTGATAATACAAATAATAGTATTTATATTGGAGTGATAAACGTCAGTACTGTGAGTGTTTGTCTCTTTCGGTTTATACGAATTGCAATATTGGTGGCTGGAGGGTGGCAAAGGAAACAGGAAATTGAAGAATTGCAAACAGGATGCAGAAGAAGCGGAAAGGGAAATGGAAGGAAATACAAAAGATTGAATCACTAAAGGTCTGTGATAAAAGGTCAAAAATCGAGATGTGAATAGTACTATACCTTTATGCTATGTTAGATTTGTCTACATACATATATCCACAACCAGCACTGTTATAATCCACTTTCATTCCCACCAACTCTATGTCAATCCCTCCCAATCCCGTTCGAGCCAAAATAATTACTCCTGCCTTCTCCATCTCCAGTTTTCCCAACTCCAACTCAACCACGTTCAATTCTGCCTCCACTCAGCCTAACTCCACCACCGCCTACAGGGATGTATGCAATACTTATATAGTTTTGAGGCCCCTTTGCTTCCACGTCAACTTGATTTCCCTCATCCACTAATTATCCTTCTTTCTCTTGTCTATCCAATAAATTTAAGCAGGATATATAACCTTACCATTCTTGTCACGACAGCAAATACACCTACACTGGTATCTTT
Organism: Petrolisthes cinctipes; assembly: GCA_033782935.1. NCBI lineage: Eukaryota > Metazoa > Arthropoda > Malacostraca > Decapoda > Porcellanidae > Petrolisthes > Petrolisthes cinctipes. The sequence goes on along the minus strand of JAWQEG010004562.1, from coordinate 54,898 downwards.
ATAAGTTCGTCCATATATATATATATATATATTCCACGATTTTCATTTCCAAGTGCAGCTCCTTCCTCCATCTCCACATCTCTCTCTCTCTCTCTCTCTCTCTCTCTCTCTCTCTCTCTCTCTCTCTCTCTCTCTCTCTCTCTCTCTCTTCCGGTTCTGCCCTCAACTCTATACCTCCATATACACTCCCGGAGTAAATTTCCGAGTGCAGGGAGCGAGGGAGAATACCGAGCACATATTTAGCATACTTGTGGGAATATTGAGGTGAGTGGTGCGAATATCATGGAGGAGGAAGGCAAGGTTGGTGTGGGAGGCAGCACTCAACTTTGTTCTGATAAAAATATTGTGAGCTTAGAGAGAGAGAGAGAGAGAGAGAGAGAGAGAGAGAGAGAGAGAGAGAGAGAGAGAGAGAGAGAGAGATTGATGGTGTAACTGTAGCCATGGAGAAACTGACTGACCTTCCTAATAAGTGTCAGAAATGCATGTGTATAATTGTGGCTGGTAGGAAGGAGTTGGTGGTGTAGATGGGAGAGTAGAGTATGGGGAGGTGAAGGAGGGAGATTGGAAGAGTTAGAGTAGGGATGGTGATGTGATGCAGGCAGGTGGTGGAATGTATTTACAAAAAGGGGATAAGGTGGTGAAGGAATGGTGATGCTGTTGGAAGATAATTGAGGAACGGTAATAAATAAAGAATAAATATATTAGGATGTTTATTACTGGTGTGATGGTGTGTCAATCAGAGGAAGGAGTGGGATAAAAATTGGTATTGGTTGAGTGGAGTCATGGTGATCCACAGGGACTATGAAGGGTGATAACAGTTGCAAGCAATGAGGTTAGGTTAGGTTAGGTTAGGTTAGGTTATAAGGTTAAGTTAGGTTAAGTTAGGTTAGGTTAGGTTAAGTTAGGTTAAGTTAGGTTAAGTTAGGTTAGGTTAGGTTAGGTTAGGTTAGGTTAGGTTAGGTTTGGTTGAGTTAAGTTAAGTTAAGTTAAGTTAAGTTAAGTTAGGTTAGGTTAGGTTAGGTTAGGTGTGTCTGGCTTGGAAGGTGCATGACAGACACTGGGTTGGGGGCAAAGTGGCTGAAAAATGACTGTCAAGCTAGTGGATGGGTGTGAGTCTAGAAATCAATGGGTCACTGAGATAGATTGAAGGTGACTGAGTGTGTGATGACTTACAGAGTGACAATCAGAAGGTGACTGAGTATGTGATGACTTACAGAGTGACAATCAGTGAGGGATATGGACAGACTGAGTGAGACAATGGGTGTGTGAATGAATGAGTAAGACTGAGTGAAGAAGATTGAATATGTGAACTGATGAATGACTGAGCGGTGAGTGAGATTGTGACAGTGAATGAATGAATGAATGAATGTAATTATTGTGAACGTTAATGCAATACTCTATAATCTTCCTGGCTCTCCTCGTGTGTGTGTGTGTTCCGAGTACAGAAATATTTAGTTGGTTCGTTGGTATTCCTTCGTGTCTGTGTGTTTGTCTCTGTTTGTTTGTCGTTTCCTTCTGTTTGTTTTGTTCGTGTGGGTGTGAGAGGCGTGTGTTTGTCTTGGTGATGTACCGTGTTTGTGTGTCTGCTGTGTGTGTGTCCTCGTGTGGCATTTATTTTACGGTTGTGTGTTTCTGCATGTGTAAGTGTTTGTGTAATTTTATTGTATGTGCTCGTGTGTGGGCCCTTTTTGGTGTGTTTTTGGTGTGACTGGGAAAATGTGTGTGTGTGTATGTGTGTGTGTGTGTGTGTGTGTGTGTGTGTGTGTGTGTGTGTGTGTGTGTGTGTGCTATCAACTTTTAGCATGTTTATTACCCACGAAATAGCAATATAGTAAAAAAAAAAAAAATTGTTATCCGTGTTAGTAGATTAACATACCACCTCCTCCATTCACTACCAAAAAATCGAGAGAACAATACAACATCAATGTATAAAAAGATACTGAAATGAGGAGATTTTCATACTTACCTTACTCATGCCACATCAAACGTTTCCTTGGTCTCTCTCTCTCTCTCTCTCTCTCTCTCTCTCTCTCTCTCTCTCTCTCTCTCTCTCTCTCTCTCTGTATCCATCAACATTCCTGAGGGGTAAAAATGGGAGGTGAAAGGCTTCGTTGTTTTTATGTCACGAAGTCATTGAATTAATATCATGTCTACTCACATAGGCTACCATTACCATATATATAAACCTATGTCTAAATTATATACTTGTTTTCTTATGTGATTAGCCTTAACAGAATAATTATGGTCAGGTGTGGCTGGTAAAGTCGACATGGAAAGGAAGGAAACAAAAAAGAGATACTTACTTACTTTCATGCAACTACCAACCAAATCGACCATCAGTCCAGACACCTTAGTTATACAGTCCTAAACATATAGCCTACACATAATTGTACATTCGTAATCCAAAATTTGTATCCAGGTCTTGTTGAAGTTTCGAATCATTTGACATACTAGTGAACCACTTACAACGCTTATCCTGTTTCATATTGGCTTGAACTCGCTTAATACTCGATCAGTATTCGAAGCAAGCCTGGATATATATTTTGGATTGCAACTGTACCTCTTTGTTCACATATTCACCTAGGCTATCCATCAGTTAAATCATCCACAAGCCTATTTATCTATCTGTCCACTTCACCAACTAGAATGACGTTTGTGTCCATCCATCCATCCATCCATCCATCCATCCATCCATCCATCCATCCAGTCAGTACATCATCCATCCATCCATCCATCCATCCATCCATCCAGTCAGTACATCATCCATCACCGGGGGCCGGACATCGCAATACAAACCAACAATACATAGGAAGCCGTCAATATACTTTTTTTTTTTTTTTTTTTAACATTGCTATCCCAAACAATAATATTTTCCCTTCCATGAAAAACATTGACAACACATTCCCTGTTCAAGTCCTTTCTCCACACAACGTGATAAAGTCTACATGACATTGATGTGTTTGACATAGGCCTTTGTTTGCGACGCCAGGAATAACATTAAATAATTCTAACTAACATTATTGGAAGTCACCAAGATTTCCTCTGGGTATAAATACGGTATTGTATTGAAGTATATTCTAATGTGACGGCAGAGAGTTGTTGTGTTGTGGTCCAGATGGTACACTCGCAATCCACAATCTCTAGCCCACCTGAGTCAAAGCCCGAGATCTGCTGAAGCAGGCGGTTTCTGGACGACAGCCCACCCAAGCCATCACGAGGTCACACACAAACACACACACACACATTTCAAACCAATGGAGGTTTTGGGTGGTCTGTCGTCCAGAAAGCGCCTGCTCCACATCTCGGGGTTCGACTCGGGTGGGCAAGGGATTGTGGATTGCGAGTGTACATGGACAACTTTTTGTTTATTCCTTCAAACAATGCCAGGAAACAGGTTACCTCTGTATACTACAAGTTAGGGAATCTGTTTTGTAGCATTGTTGGAAGGAATCAGTGGCCCTTCCAAAATACACCACCACTTTTTCAAACAATGCCCCATGCAGACTACATCCACCCACCCAACCAACCAACCAACCTACCCCCCGCCATCTGTTACAATATTTCTCCTGGGTTTTGTTCACTGCCTCGCCTGTTACTCTTTTTTATTGTACAGACACTGCCTCTCCCGCCATGCAATTGACAGGGTGATGAAAGCAAAGTCGTTTATTCTCGGCCTGTCAATCGCCCGAGCTCGTTAAATCTCGTTCTCTCTCGTTATTTGTCGACGGCGTTTGGTGACTCGCTCTTCTTTTGCTTTTAAATCTTTTGCGAGTTTTCCAATAATGTTTCTTTCATGGTCTCGTCTTGCCTCCACTAATGGATGCTTCTATCTTATTACACCTAGGAAAAACTATATTATTATCATGATGATATATTAATAATTATAATCATCGGATTTTTCTTGATCTTAATATTTGTGTTTATCCTCTAATAAGGTGGTTTTTGTCTCTCTCTCTCTCTCTCTCTCTCTCTCTCTCTCTCTCTCTCTCTCTCTCTCTCTCTCATAACGTCTCGCTCTTCCAAGCAATATATATCTCATTAGTTGCGTTCGTGTCTCATTAATGTCTCGCTTCGGTCGTTATGTCTCCAAAGATTCTTTTCCTTCACTTTCTTTCCTCGTCTCTTCTCATAATTATACTTCCTTTCACAAGTTATTAAGGCACAGGCACAGACAGAACTTAATATGTCCCACTGTCTTGTCACTTCTATATAATTATAATCCTTAGACAACGGAGATATTATATGACGTCAAAGGGTAAGTATATACGGTATAGACTTTAGTATGTGTATAGGAAGTTGTTCAATGAGATCCCTATATAGAACTTTATTATTTCCTGGTGCTTTCTTTCCTCTCCCCCCCTCCCCCCCCCCCTTCACCGTTCCATTATAATCCCTCCCGTTTTGCCCCTCTCCCTCTGCCAATTTGTTCCTCTTCTCACACACCCTACCTAGGAAAAAAAAAAAAAAAAAAAAAAAAAAAAAAAAAAAAAAAAAACACCTACCTAGGCCCTACCAAGGATGATAAACTATGGGCCCTACTACCTCCTTCCTCCCCTCTCTATGACAGCTTAACACACCATAGATCCACTTTGCTAATTCGCTATATATAAACTTGTTCCCTTATCCCTTCATCCCTCCCTCCTCGTTTTTTAATTAATTCTCTCTCTCTCTCTCTCTCTCTCTCTCTCTCTCTCTCTCTCTCTCTCTCTCACTTCCCTGGGTAAACCTATTAATGTCTCTTCCCGTTCCCTAAGGTGTTGTTGTGTCTTCCTTCTTCTGCCTCTGTTCCTTGTCTTGTTTCATTCTTTCTTCTGCAATTATTATGTTTCAATTCCTCGTCTTTTACTAAACTTTGTATGCATGTAATGTATGTATGTATGCATGCACAGGTAATGTATGTTTATATGTATGTACGTATTTATGTAGAGGTGTGTACACATTTGATAATTATAGTTATATCAGCCCCCCCCACCCTCTCTCTCTCTCTCTCTCTCTCTCTCTCTCTCTCTCTCTCTCTCTCTCTCTCTCTCTCTCACACACATAATATTCTTACTCAGTTCATCCTGTGTTTACGGTACACGGGAGAGTCTTGTGTTTTATTTACGAGGCAAGAGGAACGACTCACAAAATGCTAAGCAAAAACCATGGGAATAACAAACTGTAGGCTACACTCCTGACGAAACAACTTTTCTACGTTTAAGTTATAACACCTTTATTTCATTCTCTGCGTGAATCCCGAACGCTTAAGGGGGATAGTTTGTTTGGGTTCGAATTGGAGGGATACTGATTCAACACTACTGTATATATGCCAGGAGAAAATAGACGAGCTTTTGGTGTTACTTAAATAGAGGTTTCTGGTTCGTGGAGGAATCACAGTCCTTCCAATTCACTTATAGGAGAAAATCTTCTAAACTGATTGAAGACAAAACCCTGAGAGAGAGAGAGAGATTTGGAGAGTGGAAGGAAGAGGAATGCGAGACAAAGTTTGGGGATAAAAGGGGAGAGGTGAGATGCCAGGAAGAAAGGCAAAGGAAGTAGGATGGATGGAGGTGGTGAGTGGAACAGGACGAGGAAGGAAGTTAGATAAGGGACAAAAGAAAGGTGGAAGGTGGAAGATGAAATGGTGGGAAAAAGAAATACAAGAGAACCGATGGCTGTAGGTAGGGTAGGATGAGTAAAGAAAACAGGAGATAGATAGGCTACGAGACGAAAGATAAACACGAGTTGAAATGAAAGAAGATCAATGAGTAAAGTAGTGTGAGTTACGAAAAGAGGAGATAACCTATAGATAAGAGACAAAAGAAAAACACGAGTTGAAATGAGAAAGATAGATAGTACTACACACACTAAACTATATTATTAGCATTAGTTTCAAATATAGCCTATACAGTACAGTCAAGGAGGGAAAATATATTCGCTATAACAAACTGAGGGAGGAGACAAAAAGAAAGAAGTTGAAACAATGCCTTCCAATTTCAAAGGCTGTGCAAAAAATGTGAAAAAAAAAAATGTGAAGTTTAAAATACAGAGAGAGAGAGAGAGAGAGAGAGAGAGAGAGAGAGAGAGACCCAACACAAGAGTCAGGGTCCTAACAAAAGACAGGCCACAAAAGAGCGAATAAGAAAGGTGCCATTGTGGTGCATATTATTTCTATTTACATATACGCAAAATGCCTACACACACGAAATATTAAAATTTGACAAGTATATAATTCTGCATTGGGAATACATACATACATACACTTATAAAGGCTTGGTGCAAGAACAAAAAATAGGACATTACCACAAAAATTAGAGTTTACAAAATCGTAATAACAAGGCTATTAATAGTATATATTTATAAAATATTCAATAAAATAACTTACATCAGGGAAGGAAGATCTTAGGAGAAACAATGTGTGTGTTAAGGTTAGGCCTATATACGGTATAGTGGGAAGTAATAGGTATTTTTACTGTATGAGGTTTGTGTACAAAGTGCTACATTATTCCTCGGTGTAATTTACTATATATAATTGTGGTCATTTGTAACTAATCTTGGTCATTTGCGTTAAAATGTGCCACGGTGTCACTCCAATTACCTCATAGCCATTGTTTCAGTATAGGCTATATGCTTTATTCTATAAATTCAGATTGTGTCACACACACACACACACACTCACACACACTTGGAGAAGTTTATGTGCTAACACACACACACACATTTACGAACTCGCACCCTCACACACTTAATATGACAAATAGATATGCAAATATACATACCAAAATATGCAAATGCGCAAGAAAATAAACACACAGTTGCATGTACAAACAGACACATTCCAGCTCCCTCACCCAATTACTTCTTACATACATAGCCTACATACATACATACATACATAGCCTACTTACATACATACATATATATACACACAGACGTAGTTTTGTGTTCATTTTTGCTTCCAGAAATTGTATTCCTCCTCATATCCTTCAAATACGGTCAGCATTATAGACATTTGTATAATTATGTACTGTATACCTATAATTCAACAAATGGCAAAAAAAACATAACAAGCTACACACATGTTTATCCTTATTAGGCCTACTTAGCGCTGAAAATCCTTCATTTAACCGTTAACGGGTATCAACATTAATTAAGAAGAAAAGATAATAGCCTAATTAGAACGGCTCCCTAGCACAGGAATATAACCTCAGCACACTAGCAAGCAATACAAGCACCGAGAACAAGCACCGACGAACATGGCACAGAAATGTAAACTTTTCTTCACATATAATACAGTACCTAAAACACACATGAACAACACTGCTACAAAACACACACACACACACAAGAAGAAGAAAGCGATTTACCGCAAAAAACACTCCAACAAAATGAAAGCTTCCGTGCACGCAAGCAGCCACAAACACAATGGCAAGCAAGAGCAAACACAGGCAAGCAGACAGTGGGACATAAAGAGCCACAAACGCTGACATGATAGTGAGGCTGACGGTGTTTATTGCGTCGTGTAAGAGAAGGGAAGATTTACTGTACAGGCATACATACACACACACACACACACACAGCAGCAGAACACACACACACACGGCAGCAGAACACACACACACACACGGCAGCAGAACACACACACACACACACACACACACATGGCAGCAGAACACACACACACACACACACTTGTTAGATACGGTGGGCCTTGTACTATACAATATCTTTTCAAACTTGTGTAATTCCGTTTCAAAGACATATAAACAAAAACTTTGTAATATACCAGATGGAACACATGCTCACACATACACCTGTACGATACGCTTCTAAGCAACATCCTAAACCTAAAAGAATATAAAGTAGTTTTTCAAGGTAAATTACTGTCTACTAGAAAGCCTAAACTTTATATCGTAAAATATATTTGTCACTAGATAACTTGGGGAACAAACTTCATAGAATTCCTCTACATGATTTTTGGGGGGTTCTCTACTTTATCGAGGTCAATATTGTATGACTTTTGTAGCAGTGGATGGTTATATTGGTTTGGTGATACACATTAATAGGCAGTACTTTACGAGCTTGTTTTATTCCTGTATCTGTGTACTTGTCAATAAACGTTTTGTGTATATATACTGTAAAATAGCATGACAGTGATCAAACACAGATAGGCCTATATATATTATTTTTATTATTATTCAACCAACTAACCTATACAAAAGTTAACATATGTAGCAATATACACCTGCTAACATAGCCTACCTTTACAATACCTATCAGCTTTCAACTTGTGTTATCAATAACAGCCTCTTTGTGTAGCCTACGGTATAGGCTATAGGCTACAATATGTGTTAGCACACAATTTAATGTGCTCCTACAATGTGACCGAATATAATCCCCGTTTACATACAACTTGCTCCATAATACATGAAAAACACACACAATGTCTGCTGCGTGTATTTAAAATGGGCCATTGAGAGAGGACAAAGGGGCGGGAGAGGGTTTCTTGGCCAACAAAAGGGGTATTGTGGCTGGAGTCAAGTGGCCTTCACTCTAACACTCAAATAACACACCACTCACTCACGCTCACCCATTTGTCACCTATTACTTCATGAGTATGTATTCACCAACAATTAATTACCCTCTATTATTCATTAGCCAGGAAGAGGTCCTTTACTACTTGGCTACTAATGACACGACCTATAATTAGTCCAAAAAAAGTTTTCAACAAAAACTATTCTTTCGTCTAGGAAAAGTACGATTTTATGCATTAATTGACTATTACTGCCCATTAAAATATTTATTGCCCATTACAAAGGTTACGACATATCACAAACAGCTGTACACGTCACAAACAGCTGTATACACACGTCACAAGCAGCTGTACACAAACATCACAATCAGTTTTACAGTACACACACATTCGAGCAAACACGTAGAAATGTGAACGTGTAGAAAAACCAACAAAACGGAGATGCTACCGTACCGCCTAGAGAAACAAAAACAAAACTATTAAGTGTTGGTAGAGGCCGTGTGAAGACAAGGCTGGGGAAGAAAATGTCCAAGATGACCATGAAGACGTGACGACAAAAAGAGGGTAAAGGTGAAAGTGATGATGATGATAGTGATGATGACGATAAAAATGACGAGGAAGACGATATTGATGTAAAGAAGGAACAACATGAGTGAGCAGGTAAAAATGACATAGGCTACAAAGAATAGGCCTGACAGAGCCTCACAATATTCAATGGAGGTGGAATAGGACAAGCTTGGACTAGGCTACGACAGAAGGACTGCATGGTATCATATTATTATTATTATCTTTTAGGAGCACCCTCACAGTTTACAAGTTATTTCTTTTGTACATAGGCTACCCGTAGGCTACTGATAACACTCGTTGCCAACAGTGACGAACAAACGGCCGTAATATGAGAATGAGTATGTACGAAATAGGATGTAGAAATAAAAAAGAACATATCGAGTCACAGTCACACAATTTCTTTTTCCTGAATACGATTGATTGTAGCGCATAAGTTTCTTCGCCATTCACTCCCTCTCGCTCATGGATCTCTTTCAATCTCTCTTCTTCAATCTCTCTCCATCTCTCTCTCTCTCAAGCCCTGTCCTCCTATCCTACTCCTTTACTCACACTCCATCACTATCTTCTATTTTCCATCTTCCTTTGTTCCTCTTCCTCACTTAATAAGATGCAGAAGGTACAGTAAGGTGTATAGGCAAATATTTTTTTCAATTTTCTGCTTTTGTAAAAAACGTAATTTGTGACACTTCATAGTACAGAATACTTTACAAGACTTGACAGATCCATTTTTAGCTAATTTGTGTTCTCGTTCTCTCTAGCCTATTTCTCTTCATTTGTGTGCAAGGCAATTCGAGAAAAGTTTACAGCATTTATACCCTAAGTATGGTACCGTAGGTGGTAATCTGAGCTTAACCTACAGTACTCGATCCACCTCCCTATTCTTATTTTGATTGATCCGATCCAATGTGTAGGATACCGTCCCTAATAAGCTATAACCAGAACTACATCAACATCACCTGGTATATGCAATAATGAAAACGGTGGAAAGGAGAGGCAAGGAAGGAAGGAGTGGGACGAACAGAGTAACGAGGGTACCCACTGTGTGTATGTGGGAGTAATCGTGCGTGGGATTTACACAGCTTAAAGGAGGTAGACCTCCCGGAGTGGGAACAGGAAGGGAGGGAGAAAGTTAATGACGACGGCAAACAAACAACGCAAGTAGGAGGGAAAGTAAGATAACAAAGGAAGAAACGTATTTATAGGTAAAAACAAATCACAGAAGGATACACTTTCTGATGTATAGAGAAGTGAAAAACATACATAATTATATATACACAAACAGCTCGGTGTATATGGAATGAGGAAAAGACAGACTTGAATGGCTCAAGAAAAAAACAAAGTGGAAAGATTCAATGCTGTTCAAATAAGAGGAATTAGAGACCTCCATTTTACGTCCCTAAACTTAGTAACGTACCACACAAATTAAACAACAAACAAGTGTTGCCTCAAACGAAATGCCTTGGGTGTAGCCTAGCCTCCACGTCGGGTAAAGTGTCTGGTGAGTGGGTGGTGGTCTAAAGTATACGAGGTAATGTGAGAACCTACCTAAAGCACAGTATCACGTGGCCAGCCTTGCAACGTGAGAGCCAGAGACCAAGGCACAGGAGAGGCAGGGCATGTGAAGGGAAACGAAGGCAAGAGAAGCAATGAAAGGAAGGGGAAAGAAAAAAAGAAGAGAAGATAAAGTAGTAGTACGCAGAGATAAGGTGGGAAAGGAAATTTGGCTAGAGCACGGTACTCAACTGACGGAGACATAATTACTGTACTTAACTTTTTCAGGAAAGAATTCAGAGATGATCACTGCGCTATGAAACACATCAACGTGAAGTGTAGTCTACTAGGCTATACTCCAAATAAAATCTTACAGGAACTTTCACTAGCCTAAGTGAGAGTAGGCCTAGCTGTATAGACAACAAAATTCTCTTTGGATTTGAAAACGATGTGGTCATAATAACGAGTGATTACAGACGGAATTAATTAGCATCTTGTTTCTTGGATAACATTTTTTTCCTCTGATCGACTCGCTAATATTAATCAAAGATTTTAAAGCAAAGGAAAAGGGGACAGTAAATACAGGTAAAGGGAAATGAAACAGCATGAAAAGGGAACGAAGAAAGAGAGGAGGAAATGAAAAGAAAACGGATGGCGAAAAGAAAATGAAAGGGAAAAAAGAAAGAGAACACCAGGAACCTCACACCAGCCCCACCCCTACCCACCCCGGCAACAAGAGGAAATTAGATAGGAAAACGAGGTGCCTGCAAAGCGAGAAACGTCGCCAGGGAGGCAAGAGTGTCTTATTGAAAAGTGGCAAAATTAGGTTAAAACATCTGGGTGTATGCATTGTTGATATTTGTTAGTAATAATTGATACCGCATTGGAATATCTATACCATGTGTTTGTTATTGTTGATGATAATCTTTATGGAGGATAACTGTGACATGTTTACGATACAGTGGTTGTGGTAACATTATAGTTCTTTAGTCATGATCCTTCGGTGGTCAATCAAAGTATTTTCAGTCAGAGTAATGTAGCCTATATACATTTGTCATAAACATAAATCACTCTGGTACAAATAACGTAACTGAAGCACCTACTTATGAAATGCAAATATCTGCTGATTAAGGGAAACTCTCGGGATGTGCACTTAAGAGATTAACGAGTCTGACCAACAAGAAATTATATGAAACGAAAAAATGAAAGCAAGGTGTGCCTCAGTAAAGATATATATATTTTCATAATTTGTAACATCAGACGAAAAAATTATTTATTATATAGCCTACACTGAGTCATCCCAATTAGGTTATTATTACCCCAACCATATTACCTAACTAGCCAACACCCTTCACACCCAACCACGCTCATAAATCCCATAATTTCTCAGCTCCTCCCATCTTACCCCCCCCCCCCTTCACTGTCCTGCCATCAGATTGAGAGAAACATTGAGTGTGAACACCACCACATCAATATGGTGTGAGGCAGGACCAACGTCAACGATGAAAATGTTCCAGATTAGCATATAGAGTGAAGTTGGAAGGGGTTGGTGGGCTGGGGGTGATAAAGAGGAAGGAGTGGGAGGGGTTATTTAAATACTAGGGAGGGCATGATAAAGTGAAGGGGGAGGGGGAGTTAACTAAGAGGAAGTGGGTGATTTATCTCTCGAGACGCGGTTATAACTGAAAAGTATACCGGTATATAATAATACTCTCTATTATAGTGATAATAAAAATAAATTATAAAAGGCAATAATTGTATAGCCTAGAGCCCTAGACAGACAAATGAAGGCAAAAACATAATTATCTCTTCAACTGCTGGTAAATTGGAAGGCTACTGATTCCTCCTAACTATACCAGACAGATGACCTCAGTGATATAAGAAAGGATCTGTTTCGTAGTATAAGTGCTGGTGAAAAGTTTATGCCGGTGTAGCAGTAGCAAGTGGAACCCCACTGGAACCCATCAACTGCGCATGCGTGGGGGTTTAAAGGTAGGTGCCAGGCGCACGAGTCACGATCACAGAGCTACAAACATAGAGCGATCGACCCTGCTGTGTTATTAGATAGGGGAGGAGTGTCACCACAGGCGATCGCTCTGTGTATAGATAGTTCTGCGCTTTGAACTCCCGTACGTACTTGTATAGTATGTTTCTATCCACAGTTATTGACATTTCTCTGATTTGTAAAGCATTGTATCTTGTTATCTAATTATGCAGGTTTTGTTAAATCAATTAACAAGGCTAAGATAATGTCCATACGGAAAATTATGCAAAGAAATTAAACTTAAACTGGTTTATTAAACTAGACAAATATATATAACTGTAATCTGTCTCCCTCTCCCTCCACTTACCTTACATACATACATACATATTACTCTAGTGTGACATTCATACATACATACATATTACTCTAGTGTGACATATATACATACATACATATTACTCTAGTGTGACATACATTCATACTGAACAATGTGAACATAAAATACTGATCATAATAGAGATTAAGTACGTTGTATATATATATTATAAGAAGGTGACTGTGGATGAGAGCCAACGATAGTTTTGTTTATCTAACTCATTTCACCTATTAACCGAAATGTATTTATATTTAATCAGCCATTCACTGATATATCGGTTAAAGAAATACTTATTCATATATTGTGGGTCACTATAATGTAGTTAATATACCATATCATCAATAAAAGACCGAATAAATGAAATAATATCTTACCCTGGCATAAGCTACCAGGCTGGCGGGTTGAGGGGAAGGGCAAGCATCATGGCCGCCAACCCACTTCCGGTGGTGACACGCCAGGGGGGGGTTGCGCGCTCTATGTTTTTAGCTCTGTGGTCACGATGGTAGGAGAGCAGGGTTGCCAATTTAGCAAAAATTTACACTTCTTTGAAGAAGATAACGACAGAATAATTGGAAAAGCTTTGTTTGAGCTAGACAGCCAAGAAGAGACAGAAAAGATAAAATAAATATTGTATAATATGTCGGTAATGAGAGAAAATAAAGAGGAAAACTAGAGTCAGGAGAAATCTGCAACCAACACAGAAGAAAAGAGGACGACATGGAGGCCGTTGAAAAGGCTATCCCACCAAAAGCATTAATAAACTTGCTACTGCTACACCGGGTGCCGATTTCACTCATCGCGCTGCAATAAACAGTGATTAATTAAAACACTAATTACTCGTTCTTACCTTTAATACTTTGTGCACCCTCCATGACATCTCTTCACTTCCCTCAGCCGCTTGGGTAGTGATTGGGCAAGTTTTTGTACGGTTACAGGCAATATATTTGTCTAAGACCCGAATTGCCGCCTCGAGCTTGGGAACGGTACTGACGTCCTTTCCTATTAAATCCCGCTTTATCAGGTGCCACAGGTTCTCTATGGGATTTTTGTCGGGACTGTATGCAGGTCAGTCATCAATACACTCCACAGCACAATCACGAAGCCATTGTTTTACACATTTTGCGGTGTGGGCAGGAGCATTATCTTGTTGGAACACTTTGGATTGTCCGTTGTTATATGCGTCACACAAATGGTCATTCAGCAATTCATAGTAAACAAATTTAGGTATTAACTTTGACATTTGTTGGTAACACCACTAATGTCCTAACCCCTTCCCAGAGAAGCAACCCCACACCATTAAACTATCAGGGTGTTTTACTGTACCGTGAAGATAGCGAGGGTCAAGGGGGTTACTACCCTTCCGACGATACACATTACCACCTCTGTTACATGTCACTGAGAACGTTGCCTCATCACTCCAAAGCACATCAACCCAGTCGTCTTCACTCCATGCCAGGTATTTCTTGGCAAAGTCGACCCTACGCCTCCTATGCTCAGGGGTGAGAATTGGTTTCCTCAAGGCCCGTCGACTGGCGTAGCCAAGATTTTGAATGCATTGCCTCAATGTTCTAGTAAAAACGTTTTGAAATACCTAGATTTTTATTATAACCTTTAAAACACGGGATCTAATGTGAGGATTCTTTTCCAACTCCCACCTCACAATATTCTTTCCACGATCGGAAATTTTTCTAGCCTACCAGAGCGAGTTTTATGGGTTGGATTGTTAACGCTGCCGCCCCTCACGGTATCTGACAACCCAAGCACCAACTGAACGTTTAGATACAAGTACACCGGTCATTTTCACTATTTCTTTCGTCTGGTGGCCTGCTTCCTTTAGTGTCACAATCTTAGAGATGGTGTCCTGTGTTAGCTGAGCACAGTGAGGCATTATCACTGCATGACACCACAACAAAGTGCAGTAATATCCAGGATACACAGTTACGAAAAAGCAAAGACAATATGGCAACCTTCCGTGATATGAGGCGAGGGAAACACTGAGATTTATTAAATTAATTTGTGGAGTGTGGACTGTGGAGACTGAGGTCTAGCTATGATGCCAATTATCGTATTTTATTCAGACAAAGGTTGGAGGAACTTTGGAGGGAAATGAGGACTTAAAAATTGTTTGAATTGGTTTTATCACAAGTATCATCATGGCCAAAATCATATTCCACACTTGCTCATATTCATCATACAATATTCACTCAGGGCCAAGGGAAAAACATCATATTGGCAACTATAGCCCAGGCGAAGCCCAGCGGGAAACTTAAATCCCATAGAGAACCTGTGGCACCTTATAAAGCGGCGGGATTTAATAGGACAGCACGTCAGCAACGTTTCCAAGCTTGAGGCGGCAATTCGGGAGTCTTGGACAAATATATTGCCTGTAACCGTACAAAAACTTGCCCAATCACTACCCAAGCGGCTGAGGGAAGTGAAGAGATGTCATGGAGGGTGCACAACATATTAAAGGTAAGAACAAGTAATTAGTGTATTAATTAATCACTGTTTATTGCAGCGCGATGAGTGAAATCGGCACCCGGCATAAACTTTTCGCCAGCACTGTAGTTTGGAGGAATCAGAGACCTTCCAATTCACCAACAAAAGAATCTCCCCTTAGTGTGTAACCAACAGTGTCTCGTCTCTGGGTGCATGAGGAGAGACATATTGGAAGGAACAGACAAGAGGTGACTGAGAAGACAATAACCTTTGATAACAGGAAAAGTGACGGAAAGGAAAGTGATAATGGAAAGAATAAAAAAAGTGAATGAAGGGGGAAGGGGAAAGAGAATAAAGGGAAAGAAACATTGAGCAGAAAGGAAAGGAGACTGAATATAATAGTGAACAAGAAGGGAAAATGAATGATAAAGAAAAGAAAAG
This sequence comes from Petrolisthes cinctipes, assembly GCA_033782935.1. Classification (NCBI taxonomy): domain Eukaryota; kingdom Metazoa; phylum Arthropoda; class Malacostraca; order Decapoda; family Porcellanidae; genus Petrolisthes; species Petrolisthes cinctipes. The sequence goes on along the minus strand of JAWQEG010004562.1, from coordinate 39,088 downwards.
AAAGATATGGGAAGGCAGAATGATCACCAGAATTTTAGAAAGAGGGAAGGAGCAGTAGAAGTTAGGCTATGTCAGAGAAACAAATGTAAAAGTAGAATAGAAAAGTATGTAATATTGAAACGTAGAAACGAGAGAGGATTATGAAAATGTGAATCAGAAAAAGAAGATTGTGCTGGGCCAGAAATCCTTGTAGTGTCAAGTGAAAAGGAGAGAGAGAGAGAATGGACAGCAAGTATGTACAAAGTAATATAAGAAGGAAAGGAGGGACAGTTAAAGAGAGGAAAGTGTACGGCTCGCGTCCGAAAGGATTCCCAAACCCATATTACTATTGCCAACATCCTAGCCGCCAAGGGAGGAGAGAAGGACAGAGAAAAGGAAGTAAAAAAGGGATAGAACGACAGGTAGAGAATAACGCAGTGGAGGGAAAGGAGGTAAAACGAGTATGGTACGGTATGCATGTATCAGTTTAATTAAATAAAACCTCCACGCACGCTATATATAATTAAATTAAACATAAAACTGCAGTAAACTTTTTGCAGTAACAAGTCTGAAAAACCACGTGAACTCCAGGGAATTATGCAAGTGTGAGAAAGTATGAGTAAACATCTCTAATTCATTAATCCGTCACAATAGTTAACCGCCGATTTATGAGACTGATTACCTTATGAATGAAAGAAGACAGCCCTTGGCCTGGAAGACCCTGTAGGCCTAAGTACAGTGGGACGTGGGAGGTGACAAGAGAGGTGGGATGACATGCACGAAGAAAATAGAAGGAATGGAAGGACACTTAAAAGAGTTCAAAGGGAGTGGCTGAGGGCGAAGAGGACGCAAAACCTTTAAAGTATTGCCCACATCACTCATTCTCAAAGCACGAAATATTTATGCAATAGGCTTTTACCATATTTACTACAAAGAGGTGATGACTCATTCTAACTTAACTGATTCGTAATGACTTGAAAATTAAGAGAACAACATTTACATACTAATATCATTCATCCAAAATCCAAACATTCAGAGTTGACCTAATGCAATCATAGATGCAGTCGAATATTTATGATGGCTATAGCCTATGTAAAGAATCTGGTGGTCTAAATTACCCTAGTGTTCTTCAGAGTTGGGATCCTGACCTTCTATCACAAGGTTGGATGAAGGAAGAGAGGGACGAAGAGGACCACTGGTGATCTGAGGTGAAGAACTCATTTTAGCAGTGGAATTGGGGTCACGAAGTTCACGGAGAGAAAATATGAAGTGGAAATGTTTTTCGGAATATATATTAAGAGCGGATAAAAATTATTGTACATGTAAAACGGAACATAAGGAAATAATTGGTTCGTTCGACAAAAACTGTCAATGAATATTAATTGAAAAACAAAAAATATATTCACAGTACAGTAGGCCTCGTTTAATGAGGAAAATCATTTACGGGAGAACAGTACCTGAGCATACAGGTATATTAGTAACACGAGTTGTTTCCACACACTGTAAAAAATAAGTTAAATTTTACAAAATTTTCACTCTTCCATGCTACCAAATTACCTCAGTAATTTGTGTTTGTTTTATAAAAAAAAGTAAATTATTTTCTTGCAATTTGTGTTTTTTATAAAAAAGTAAATAATTTTCTTGTATAATGCGTTACAGAAAATGTGTTTTTAACAGAGAAAAATGTATAAGTTACAGAAAAAATAAGTTACTGAACATAAATAAACAGAGAATGATGGATTATCCAAAACAAGTTGGGAAACAATGGTATCATGGTACTTTCTATTTGTGGAGCTCAACTTTATTAATATCATTATAATGTAGAGATCGGTATGTAAATCACTGCCAGCTCCATTCATGGTATCATGGTATTTTCTATTTGTGGAGCTCAACTTAACTAATATCATTATCATGTACAGTATGTAAATCACTGCCAGCTCCATTCAAATGAATACAGAAGTGTCCACTTAGAGACTGTAAAAGGAATCTTTATTCATTTAGGCAACTTGACTGTGGGCTCATGCAGGCTATATCATGACTATCAGGATTTGGTCTATCTCAGAATAAAAAATTATGAAAATTAATTGGCTATGACTATAATAACTGAGGTACCCTGCTAGATACTATTTTTTTTATAAAACCTTTGTTATGTTACCTTATAAAATTATGCCTGGATTATCATAAAGGTATTCTCAGGAGGGTACTTTACTGTACATACCCGGTACCTTACTTGAAAATATCTGATGGTATTTTAGCTTGAAATTATTTTCTTAAGTACAATAATATTATTATACTGTTATATAGTTTTAATCTGTTTCACTTTATATACAGATACTCATCATAATGAAAAAAGTTCTAACTTGCATATTAAAGGAGCACTTTTCTGTTGACAGAACAATACTGGTACAGTACTTTAATTGGTCTAGATGTAGGTTGACTACAGAGAAGAAATACAAATAAATTCTACATCCATTGTAAACAAAGAATTACCAAACACAAAAATTACAACTGTACCTTTCTTTCCTTTTGTGTAGTTAGACCTAAGTTCAAGTAAAGATAAGAGTCAGTCCAGGAGTAGAACAATAAAGTATCACTATATTGAGTAGTTTAAAACAGTATCGTATACCTGTAATTACAAAACAATACAATATTATCGATACTGTACAGTATTATACTCCCTCTTATTCTAACTTACAACTCAAGTTTAACTAACGTAACTTGGGTCCATAATCATAAGCTCTCATGGATTTATTCACAGAATTATCAGGCTACTATAAAGTAAATGACAGCATGTGATAGAGAAAAATATCCTGTACAAGATGGTGTTGTTAGATTAGAGATAAGACGGAAAAGAAGGAAAATAACTAACTTATAATACCAAGAACTAGGAAAGGTTCAAGATAAAGGCAGGAACCAACAACAACAGGTTGGTATACAATACACTGCCAGTAAATATAATATAATACTCCATTATTCAATTCTGTTACACTGTATAATACTCCATTAGCCTACTCCCTTCTGTTACACAATATAATACTCCATTACTCCCCTCTGTCACACAATATAATACTGTACTCCATTACTCCCTTCTGTTACACATTATAATACTCCATTACTCCCTTCTGTTACACATTATAATACTCCATTACTCCCTTGTTACACAATATAATACTCCATTACTCCCCTTTGTTACACAATGTATTACTACTCCATTACTCCCTTCTGTCACACAATATAATACAATATAACATTAGGTAACAGACAAGCTCATAATTGATTATCCTTTCCTTCGTAAATTACTTATCTCTTGGATTGCTTTTCCCTTAGATAAAATTGTTTGGTGTTTTTTATTCATTAATTTATATTTATCTCATGTTTCTATATTTATTGGTTGGATGCATAAAATTCCTGTGTGTCTCTGAATTCTGTGTGTATTTGTAATATTGTGTGTGTTTGTTCTTCAGTGTTATTTTCCAATGTGTTCCTCTGACTGTTATTGCTGATGTGTGTCCCTGTGTGAGTGTGTGTTATTTTGTAAACCTTTGCGTTCCCTTTGTACCCGAGAGCAGGAAAGGCCTGTAAGTACCAGGCAGTGGAAAACAGAGACAATCCCAGAGACCACAACTCCCAAATAAGCCAGTTAAGCATACACGATTATAGTGGCACACACGTGTTACTTCACTTCACACATTTACACACCTCGTCACAAATATCTTACTTCACACACATACACACACACACACATCGTTATTAACAACTTACTTCACACATAATTATACACATATCACTATTAATACTTTACTACACACACACACTTGCAATACTTCACTTCACACATCATTACTACTACTACTACTACTACACACTCACTCTGAGAAGAAAACGTACATGGAAAAATACAAAACTTTAGGAATTAAACAGCTGGGTTCCTATTTTATTTGAGTAACCTTGAAGGCCAGCAGGCAGGAATGTGTTCTATGTCCCTGAAAAACGCCTAACGAGAAAGTAATTCATAACAGGGACAGCTTCATTAAGAGAACTGGAAAAAGCAGCTGCAAAATAATACAGGCGTGACAGTAAGTTTAAAAAGTTAATGGTTTCGGGCAGGGACAGGTCGGACGGGGGGGGGGGGAGATAGCTGGTAGGCCTACTGTCAATAACTGTCCTGATCCGAGGTATGGTATGAATCTCTACCAACTGAAGTGATTCGGGAGAGTAAATTATATGAGGATACGAGTATGGTAGAGATCCATGTTGTGCCTCGGATCAGAACAGCAGTTATAGCCACCCCTGCCCCTCCAGATGTACAGTACAGTACACTACAGTGGCGGGCTGGTGGGGCAGTGGCCGCTAATATTGTGGTGGCCGCTGTCATTCATGGCGTCAATGACACGTTCCCTCAAAAATCTTCCAAATATTCATAGAATATTTTAAAACAATTATATGTATAGCTTACCTGTATTCTAATGAATCGAGAGTGGCTATAAACGGCCTTGGCGGCAACGTTGGTGAATATTTCAAGTTCAAGGCCAGGGAGTTGATTGACGTTCACCAGGAGAAGTATTGATAAATAATCATACGAAATTATTAATTGATCATGACTCAAACTGATGCTTTTCACACATTAGGATGATGATTTTACGCACGCTGAGTGAGTTGTGGGTGCTCTGATAATGCTAGCAATACCGAAATATTGGAAAAATACAAACGTACGCAGGGACAAACTGGCAACTGTCCACCCGCCTCTCTCCTCTGTCTCTAGCCTACCCCGTTTATTGGTAATACAGTATACCGTCCATTTGCACAAAATTATTGCAGGAATGTATGACTTGATGTTAAAGAATCAATAATAGACTATGTACGTTCCGCATAAAGACTCGTTTGTACTGACAGGATATAATAATTTAATGTAGAATGCAGTATGATGTAATAAAACTCGTCTCCCCGTCCCCTTCAAAGCTCCCAGCCCTCTGCCTCGCAAAATCAACAAAGGCAGACGTAAACATTACCTTTTTTCATTAATATTCAGTATTCTGTACAGAAATCGCACACAGCATATTTTATAGAACAAAAAAGACTCTTTATCAGCTTCTGTATATCTGGTTTAGGTTAACGTAATACCTCGCGATACACCCTGTATATAGTGCTTCAAGGAGGAGTTGCATGCAATCACTCGTGGAAATTTCTGGATGTATCTAGAATATTCCAGAATGTTTTTTAGCTCCTCATGAATTAAGTCCCAGCCTGCTGCTGCAGTCTGTCTCATTGCTTAGTTATGAGGAATTAATTAACAGTTTTTATTCCCCCCAGCCTACGTACCGAGTTACTTGACCTAATATTGCTTAGTTTGGGTGGAATTCCAATGATAACAATTTCCGGAACGCGTCAATATATGCATGAATTTATTTACTACATATATGGCTCCATGACAGTCTCGTTGTATACGATGGTGTGGTACCGGTATGATGGCTCCATGGACAAATAACAGCCGTCGTACAGTACCCCACCATTGTATACACACACACACACACCTATATGGAAGGAGCTTGTTGTTTGTTTCATGGCATGGTGAGGAGGAATCAGAAGCCTCCAATTTTCATACACGATCACAGGCTCCTTTATGGGGAAATTCTCTTGTGGGTGAATTGGAAGGCTACTGATTCCTCCAAACTATACCAGAAAACACACACACACACACACAGACACGCTCAATGGTACTAATAAGGGATATATTGTTTCGTGGCATAGTTTGGAGGAATCACACACCTTCAAACTCACCAACAGTAGTAATCTCAGGGTCAATGTTGATAAAGTCTACGGTCATTGCTACCCACTTTTCAGTGTGTTAGCCACTGCATGTGAACACGTATGAGTAGTGTATGCCCACAACTCTTGTATAGAAATGCGAGATGCTGTGAGACTGCTGAGGGCTGAGGTACAGTCAGTGAGAGACGTTCAGTCTGTTGGAAGGGAAGGGGGAGGGGAAGCGAAGCATACGGGAAGGAAACGCGTCTAAAAGACTGGAGCATAATATTATGTGTTGTCCTCTTGGTTCGGGACACAACATTTGACAATGCATAAAGGTTTTCTACATAATTTCATTTTGTTGATTGCTTTTAGCATATCTATAACTTATTTTTCCACAAGAATTTCACAAAATATTAAATTTCCACAAAAGAATCCATGTACAGTTATATATCCACAAAAAAGATCCACACATTCTGTGTTTAACTGCTGTACTGTCCACAAAGGGTTCCACAAAAGGTAATTTTATTCACAAATTTGTGGATAATATTCACGAAGTGGCAACACTGTCCCTGTATACCCCCTGCAGCCAAACCAACGAACTGGTCAAGTTGCCATATCGGTATTTTTTTTTAATCTGCCTCCAGCTCCCGCGCGGGAAAACAATGCAAGTTACATAATCTCTAGGCTACCACAGCGTATAATAGTGTTTAAGCGCACCAACACAACATTTGGAGAACATCGTACCTGTACTACACCATTGTCAACACCATAAATGTTCTTGTATACGGTCCATACTACCGTTATATGACAACTGAAGTAACTGTTTATGTAAAGAACTGTCTGTATACAAGGAAAGTCAATCTTGATAACGACGACCGTGAACATATAACAGTGTTTAAAAGGAGTTTACATATAATGAGCTCATGGCTTAAGTTGCCGCTTGCATCAGGAAAACTCTCCAAAAATTATACGAGGGTTGAAAGTTAGGACGTAACGAAGGGGACGAGAGACTTTGACCACTTTACTCACTCTTCTCACTAACGACTTCCTCTTGTTCCCAAATTTTGGTTTGGCTTGGTTAATGGAGCTTAAATCCTATTGACTTCATACTGGTCATTAAGGCGATGTAATTGTAGAGTTACTGTATATGTATACAGTGTGTATATATGTGTACATATGGAGAAGTGTGCATGTATAGTTATTGTATGGTAAGCCTACTCACTCGCCTGTTTAGGTTGTATCACCAAGTCAGGGTAACACCGTCAAACGTCACAACACAGCATCAGATCCAAATTATACCTCATTATTTATTTCCATAAGACTTTTTAAGTCAACCCAGTATTCTCATAAAATACCCTATAAATATCAATAATAATTATTAGAAGATAATGTACTGTATTGACGCCATGTATGTTGAGTACAAAATTAATACACTCGCTGTCAGAAGTTGTGTTTCAAACCTTTAGTTTAGCACGACGATTAGCAACCAACCGAGGTTCGGAAGTTCGAACAACTGTACTGTACTAGTACTCACCTAGCACCACTCTCCTCGTGACGAACCCCTGTTTTAACCTTCGAACCTCGGTTGGTTACGATTCATCTTGTCAGGGGATCGGAACACAACTTCTGACCGCGTGTTTTAATCCATTATTATAGGGTGTTAACTTTTATGAGTAATTGTATTTAGGGAAATACCATTTTTCATTGTATCATCAGCAACTCATACAATTATGATAGTAGTTCTTGTTAGGATAATGAAGCACCTTAGTACCAAAATGTTGGAAAATCTTTTATTGAAATAGTTTCAGATAAAACAGTTTGTTGTTGTTGTTGTTGTTGTGTGGTGGGGCCCTGGTGGGGGTGAAGGGTGCGCTTTTCCCCTCCTCTGTGATCTTGCTGTTGGGATAATGAAGGGTGAGAGGAGGAAGCAAGGAGGGGTTGCGAACGAAGGTTAGTGCGGCCCTCCACAGTGTTGGGAACAGAATGGACCTGAGATGCCAAATGTGAAAGGGTGATGGTGCGTGGAAGAATGGTAGTGGAGTGTGGGAGAGGGGTGATGGCAGTGGAGTGTGGGAGTGTGGTGGGAGTGGAGTGTGGCCTGTGTGGGAGAGTGGTAGTTTGAGATAGAGTGGATGAGTCTAGTGGGTCGATGGATGAAGTCTGTTGTTGTTGAGGGTTGATGATGGATGATGATGGAGGTTGCTGAAATGAGTCTAAGTGCTGGGTTGTGTTGGTGTGTAGTTGTTGTTGTTGTTGTTTTTGGGTATGTTGGTGTTGTTGTGTGTGTAGGTAGACCAGACCATGTTGTGGTAAAGCTGAGTGTAGGATGGCTGTCTGTGGTAGTGTGGAGGATTTAGTTCGGGGAAGAGTGCCCGTTTTGGCCAAAACACCAGAGATAAGCTGAATCTTGGGCATCTCTTGAGTGGAGGCGACCGTCTGAATATTTTGATGTGTAGAGACTGAGGCGATAGGGAGGAGGGAAGTTGGGGAAGTCTGTGACACAGAATCTGTCTGTGAATGTGAAGTTATACGAATTTGAGGAATAGGAGAAAGTGGCTTAAGTTCTGGATTTGACTGCATTTCTGGCTTGGCTTGTAGTTCATACGTGAGGCGACGCCCTGGTGAAGTTAGCTCTGGCCTGAGGCTGGCCCGACGAGCCCTCGATGGTGACCCCAATTCAATAATAGGACGAGTAATACCGTCAGCTTCCACCTCCACCACGTTGACGGGACCACCACGTGAGGAAGTGGAGGGACGGGCTGAGGTAACCTGAGTAACCACCACAGGACCAGGGGTAAAGGTGGTCAGCAACTCTGTACAGGAATAACAAGGATCTTCATTATAAGTTAAAGATCTGCCATAAGGCTAGGCATTCAAGTACTTCTGATTTCTACAATATGGGATAATCAAACAAACAATATCATATTTCACGTAAATCACACACACACACACACACACACACACATAAATAAATAAATAAATAAATATATATATATATATATACACAAACGCATACTAATATTCTATGTGATAATTTTGTGTAATTATTAAATGGGTATCTAGTTAGCGATTATGGGAGGGCAATATTTAAAAAAACTAATCTAACCAAAGAAAAGACGATGAAGGAAGCATTGCTAATTAATGCTGGAGTTTTTACTGACCCCTGGAGGTGCTGGCTGAGTAAGAATGGTAGAAGGAACCCTGTGGTAACTCCATCAGGGGGTCTTGTGATGCCTTGTGATATCTCTGGGAACCGTCTGGAGTCGAAGTTGATGATGTTGATCCATGTGTAGTTCGACGGCGACGGCGACGGGAGTGACGAGCCCGACAGATGAGTACACCCGTCACCACCACAGCAACACCCACTATTACACCCACGATACCAGACACGATGATACCCACAGGAAACCCATATGAGTATACGATGGGAGGGTTGGTAGGATGGGGGGTTCCTTTTCCTTTGCTGCCTTCATCCACTGCTTGAGTTGGGTTGGGTTGGGTTGAGTTGGTTTGGTTTGGTTTGGTTTGGGTTGGTTTGGTTTGGGTTGGTTTGGTTTGGATTGATTTGGTTTGGTTTGGTTTGGTTTGGTTTGGTTTGGGTTGAGTTGGTTGGTTAGGTTTGGGTTGATTTGGTTTGGGTTGGTTTGGGTTGGGTTGGTTTGGTTTGGTTTGGGTTGGGTTGGGATTGAAAGGGAAAATGTGTGAATAGGAGGAAGAGGTATAAATTATTAGGGAACGAGATAAAACGATCAAGTGTGAGAAGGAGTGAAAGAGAACAGAGATAAGGAAGAGGAATGAACAAAAGAACAAACATTAGTGCATAAACATATTTGAAAACATACAGAAACACACAATATACAAATATATTTCTATAATTATTCTGTACTGATATATGAACATTGGTTGTTATGATGCAACATTATCACCATATTCACACACACACACACACACACACACACACACACACACACACACACACACAAACACACACACTTCTCTCTGTGACTCACATTTGACGGACACTTGCTCTGGGGCCACCTGCTCTGCCTTGGGTGTGTGTGTCCTCATCAGTAGGGAGACAATCTTGCCTCGACCTCTAGCATGTGTCGCATACATGTTGAGAACGTAGTCTCGACCAGGAGCCAGAGAGGTTAGGTTGAAGCGGGGTTCACTGTTGTTGTAGCGACTTACAACAATGCCTTTCTCCTGTACCTGTGTGTGTATATATATATGACAAGTGTTTCTCCTTTACCAATGTGTCAAAAAACCACGATATTGTCGCTTCATATGTTGTGTGTGGTAGACAGTCAGAGAATTCACTCCAATATTAGTATTATAGATTTGGAAAAATGGGATTCCATGCTCTTATAAAAATTATTAATGCAATAAGTTGATTGTATTCATCGGCACTTTATTCAGGTTAACAATGCATTATGTACCAAATTATGTATTAGCTTTATTATTCACAAGAATTTTTAATGGATATATTCAGCAAATATTATGTTATTATCATCAACAAGATCAATGAAGCACCATCTTATACAAGTGAACAATAATACCTCGATGTGATAAGTCTGAGGCAACCGGCCAACAACAGCTCCAGGTGAACAAGTAACAGCAGCTGAATCTGTGGTCACGTCGTGGTAGTAACATCCAATCAACGTACTCGGTTGTTCTGCAAAATCATTCTATATTATAAAGCTCCATTCCGTCGTCTGGCCTTTCGTCAAGAAAACAACAAGAAAAAAATCCATTGTTCGATTTCAATTTCTTTCAACACAAAACTATTAACATAATAATATTATTCTCAGCTTCTTTTCGTGTTTTTTTTTTTTTTTTTAGCAAACTTACCGATGAGCATGATACTAAAAACACAAGGTTGTTCAGCGGGTCCCACCACATTCCTGGCTAAACACTCAACTCTCTGTCTCCTGCCACTTGGACTCTGGCTGGTGTTGTGAGCCCTCATCCAACCCAAAGACTTCAAACCTTCGTCCTGGTGCCGTACTGAGGTACGCTTCTGATCAACAGAGAGAGAGGAAATGGTGAAAAGGGAGTATTCAGAGAGAGAGAGAGAGAGAGAGAGAGAGAGAGAGAGAGAGAGAGAGAGAGAGAGAGAGAGAGAGAGAGAGAGAGAGAGATAATGCTTATATGCATGCATAAACACAGACAGATTGACAGATACACACATTTCATTAAAACCCACTTCTTCACAAACTCTTTCACACTTCGTACATAATTATCCCCAGCCCCCCACCACCACCACTCACCTGATTCCCTGCTGGAGTGAATGTGATGGAGTGCCAGGAATAGGAGTCGACTGGTGGAGAGGCTCGTACCACACACTCCATCTCTACTGTCTCTCCAGCTACCGCCATCACCTCCCTCACTCCCTCCCACTCACACAAGGGAGCATCTGAGTGGGAGAAAGGGGGTATAATTTGATTAGGTTAACATAGATTAGATTAAGTTGGGTTGGGTTTAGAGATGAATGGTGAAACAGGATAAATAGAATGAGAGACACACATGCAGACAAACGCCCGAAACACAAACAACAAACAGAAACAGAGAAGAAGGCTGGACTGATGGACAAATAGCAAGAGAGAGCAGCTACACCAACTCTCTCTCTCACTCACTCTCTCTCTCTCTCTCTCTCTCTCTCTCTCTCTCTCTCTCTCTCTGACAACACAGCTTCAAGTGCAAAGGAGAATACTGTAAACAATAACCACGTTTTGATGCAAATGGTCAGAAATAACACACACACACACACACACACACACACACACACACACACACACACACACACACACATTTCACTACTCACACTGTATGGTAAGGGTGACTGCATTACTCTGTCCGTCTCCTTCTGGGTTTGAGGCAACACATGTATAGAGTCCAGCATCATGATGTGCGAGGTGTAACAACTTGACACTCTTACCTCCCATAACCACCTGTGTACGCTGCAGTGGCCGACCCTGTGTGGTTCATGGATGGAGAGGACAAGTTATAAGGAGACAGAATCACGAATGTTTATTGTTAATTGATTACAAAAACCCGAGAGAACGAACACTTAGCGAATACTTACGTTGAACATGAAAGTGAAGTTGTATGCAGGTGGGTTGGCTTTGGCATTACAAGTGAGTGTGGCTGAGTATCCTGCCTTGAGTCCTCCCTGTATCTCGTCCATTTCACCACCAGAGTTTACATCTCCACTCTCACTACTCACCAGGCTGATACTCGCTTCGGGAACATCTAACAAGGTAAACAAAAAATTTAACATGTTATAGGTTGTATCGATAAACTTCTTCCAATAAAGGGCTCTTCATCGTTCAATTCGTATTGCAAAATAATGTGATCTGAGTGGTAGTGTTGGTGCTGCTGCCTGACACACACACACACACACACACACACACACATACACACACACACATACACACACACACACACACACATACATTACAATACTATACTCACAGTGTACAGTTAATCTAGTAGAGTCAGAGGCTGCCAGGTGTGGTAGTGTTGGTGCTGCTGCCTGACATTCCAACACACCACCATCGTCTTCTGCTGTGGCTCGTAATGATAGCTGGGATACGGTGGAGTCAACGCTGGGACTCCGCTGTCGGGGTATTTATAATATTCTCAGTTTTATTTCGGGATAATTTATGTGGTCGCAAAATCAGACAAGCCAACTGTACCAAAATTAATACACGACAATAATTGTCAAATATAATAATTGTCTGACATGAACTGGAAGGGAACAGGTGCAATTTACACCAGAATTAAGAAAAAAGAAAATAAAGTGTAATGGAAGTGACTGACCATCTCAGCGTTGTGAGTGAGAGCCTTTCCATTGAGCCACCAGGTGAGTGAAGGTGGTGGTATGACACCTGAAGCCTGGCAGGTGAAGTGGTAAATACGTCCACCAGATAATGTTCCACTTGGACCCATTAATTGTACCAACGGCCGTGAGTCTGTATTACAATGGTAGGAAATATAACTGTACACCATTCATATATAATACAGAAATATTTCTACCCACCACCACTCCATTTTACACTCATTGAACACCAACAAATATTTTCACAGGCTTTCATTATTCATTGCCAAACATACAAAGCCATTTACTGAGCTTGTGTTTAAAGGATAGTGCTAAATTTAATCATCTTATATTGAGGACCTATTGTTCCAAGTGGAAAGATGAATAGATTCCTGTATATAATAACTACACAATGTGTTGTTTATCGCTGACCTACACTCAATATTCATAAGACAGCATCTGGCCAATAACGAGTTTTTCCTTTACCATCACAATAATGTTCTGACAAAACTGTGTCAAACTAATTTGATTTATACCGTTGATGTATAAAGTTTGTAGAGCATTACTTATAGTCCTTGTCCTGTTTTTCCTTATCCCTACAACACCATACAAACACCTAAGCCTCAACTCACCCCTCCATCACCCTTCCCTCTACAAGTACTGGCATAAGTTTTGAACACTAGAGTCGAAACAATTGGTTCATATTATGTGGGACACACACATTAACAACAACAACAATGGAGTGATGAAGGTGTAAGATGGAGGAGGCTGTACTCTACTTAACAAACCATCCATTGAAATGTTAAGAGCCTTAAAACGTCCAATACAAACCTGTTGGTGTGAGGGTGACTGAGGCGACAAGAGGTGGAATGACAGGTGTGTTGGCCGCCTTACACGTCAGGTTATGAGTGAGGTGATATCTGGTCACAGCTGGTAGTCTCAAGGTGTTGGTTAAATACGAGGTCACAGGGGCCGAGATGGAGGAGGAGGAGGAAGAAGACGAGGAAAAGGAGGAGGAGGAGGAAGATGAGAAAGAGAGAGAGGAGGAGGTAAATAATGTAGTTGATCTCTCCTGCCTCTCATCTACTTCTGAGTCGAGTAGTTGGGTTCCTGACCACCAGGTAATGTTAGGAAGAGGGACACCTACGGCAAATAAAAAAACAAGACATTATTAGAATACTGCGTGACAATGTGTGTGTGTGTGTGTGTGTGTGTGTGTGTGTGTGTGTGTGTGTGTGTGTGTGTGTGTGTGTGAGTGTGTGTGTGTGTGTGTGTGTGTGTGTGTGTGTGTGCATTGCTGTTTGTCATTCTGTGTTTATTGTCCCCTCTCCCTCACTCTCACCTCCTATGGCTGTACAGGAGAGTGTGAGTGGATGTGCCTCTTGTACCGCTGCCACCGTCTCCACCAAGGCTCCTCCAGGGCTGTAAATCCTAAGTTGTTTTGGTAATTCTGTATGGAGGAAAGCAGTAATGGTATATCTGGAGCAACTGATTCCCTCCAAACAATTCCAAGCAACAACAGGACATCATTACTGTATTTA
>JAWQEG010004562.1:5000-22500 GCA_033782935.1 Petrolisthes cinctipes | reverse complement strand
AGGTCGTGATGGTCTCAAATCCTTTATCATATTATAATTATACTCTCAATAAAGGGGAGATTCTCTTGTTACTTTATTTGGAAGGTCTCTGATTTCCTCCAAACTATGCCACGAAACAGAACTCCTATTAGTACTATTCTGGGTGTCTGTTTCCTGGTATAGATAGGAGGAATCAATAGCCTTTCAATTTACCAACAAGAGAATCAATGTCATAAACTCATAATATTGAAGGGGGTAATACAGTGTTGGTGGTAATTCTGGAGCAACTCATATCCTCCAAACTATTCCAAGCAACACGCCGCCATCTTGTAGTTAATCTATAGTTCTGTTTCCTGACATACTGTGGAGGAATCAACACGCTCCAATTACAATTGTTGTTGTTGTCGTCAGCAAATTGAATTCAGACTATTAATTTCTTCAAACTTTGAATAAAAAACGTCACATTGGATGAGTGTAGTGTTGTTAGTTTGTTTCATGGAACAGTTTGGAGAAATCAATTTGCTACTTGTATTTTACAGTAATACTATGGTGTCACGGACGGGGGTCCCTTCACCTCCCATCCCAGATTAGTGTGTGTATGTATGTGTGTATTAATGTGTGTATATATATATATATATATATATATATATATATATATATATATATATATATATATATATATATATATATATATATATATATATATATATTTTTTTTTTTTTTTTTTTTTTTTTTTTTTTAGTGTATTGGTGTGTGTATATGTATGCTATAGAATGTTTGTGTGTGTGTGTGTGTGTGTATGTTATAGTGTATGTATGTGTTTATGTATGAACGCATGTGTGTATTAGTGTATATATATATATGTGTACAGTCGGCCTCAGGAATTCGTACACAGAGCATTGGTTAAAAGAGGTGTTTATTCTGCACATACTGTAAGGATAATTCTGCTGACTGATTCAAATATTAACCAGATATCATTACTAGGAAATTTTGGTGTTAGGAAAGTGATGTATTCAATTTTCTAGTTGTTACGAACCCTTGATGTCATAGTGGTGTATACGAATTTCTGAGGCCGACTGTACATTATAGTATATTTGTGTGTGTATAGTTGCATGAGCAAGTAGAAAGTGCAAGTAAAATCTGAGTGTATAATATGTTCACATCTGGCTACCACTCCAATTATTACCAATGAGTCACGTTCCACTTTACATTGCCTCTGGAGTGTTAGTGATTCATTGATAAAAATACCAATACCACGATTAACTAATTCCACGATTTACCAATTCCACGATTTACCAATACCACGATTAACTAATACCACGATTAACTAATTCCACGATTTACCAATACCACGATTTACCAATACCACGATTTACCAATTCCACGATTTACCAATACCACGATTTACCAATACCACGATTTACCAATACCACGATTAACTAATACCACGATTAACTAATTCCACGATTTACCAATTCCACGATTTACCAATTCCACGATTTACTACAAAGAACTGAAAGATATTGCCAGTTACACTCATATTTTTCTTGCACTTTCTTCTTACTCAAGTGTACATGTATATGGTATAGTGGTGTATATAATTATGTGTGTTGGTGTGTACATACAGTATAATTATGTAATAGTATTCCTCTACTAACCCTTTTAGAGTCTATAATATGCTGTCTCAATCGTCACCTATAATTATCATCATCAATGTTCTCATAATTATTTACTCATTTTGGTAAATTCTCCACATCCATAGAAGTATTTTTAGTATTATTAGTGAATATAACTTTCTCTTTTACACTGACTGATAGATATAATTATTACTGTACCTATTATGGACGACGTTATCCTCCATTATAATAATTATTTTACACTGACTGATAGATATAATTATTTTCTTTTTATCCTCCGTTATAATTATTTGTGAACATAATTTTTTTTTACACTAACTGATAGATATATTGTAACTATTACCTTTTACGAACAATTACAAAACTCCTTCTATTGATATGATGTGTTTCCTGTGGATTAATTAAAGTGTTTGTATCTTACCTTCCTCAGTAGCTTTAGTAGACGAGGGTAGTATTAATATAAGTAGTAGTAGTAGTAGTAGTAGTAGGTGTAGTACTCCGGCTGCCTTTACCGGTAGCGGAATCAGTACCATGATGTTGGTACTCGCTATTAAAGAATTATTTAAAAGATCACTCACTCGTCAGTTCCTTCACTCAGCCAACAACACACACGTATACAGTAAGGCCCTCGATATAAGATGAATGAGTTTAGTACATAAATAATTATATCCTTTTAATTAGTACATAAATCATTATATCCTTTTAACACAGGCTCAGTAAATCACTTAATTTATTAATCTGTGTGGTAATGAATAACACAAGCCTGGGAAAACAATTGGTGGTCTTCAATGAGTGACTTGAGTGTAAAATGTAATGTTGGATACAAGTATTTATTCATTGTATATCAAGGGTTTACTATACCTGTAATTAATTATGTAATACGGCAAAATACACTGAAAGAGTAATTCTCGTGTATAATTATGAACAGATGATTATTATTATTATTATTATTATTATTATTATTATTATTATTATAAGCAAAATTTATGTGTACAGTTACTCCTATGCTTTTATAATTAGAGAAAGCTTGTGATTATTATTATTTTTAAAGTTTTAAGTTTTATCAATGTTTTTACGGAATCCAACAAGACTTAGTAAGTGTTTTCTACAATTTACCGTGAATATTTGGTACAGTTTTTATTTTAAGTTTTATCTCCGTGTATTTTTGCATCCATGTCTTACTTGTGACTATTGTGTACAGTTTTTTTTTTTTATCACCTTGATTTTACTCTTCCATGTTTTGCTTGTAATAATTAAGTAAAGTTATTTACATAATTATTTATTACAAAGTATATGTTTCTATAGGATAAAATGAACACTCCCTCATTATAAAGCAACGTTGAGCATTATTCGCACACAATTTTGTTTGGTGTGTGTTTCTGTCACTGTCACTCAGATACACACAACAACACACCTCAATGATACAGCCATGCATTACTCCCTCCCTCACACGTCCGTCCCTACACCCTCACTGACTCGGTCCGTCTGGGTCTGGCTGCCCTGGTCTGGTGAAACTCCTCCTCACACTCACTCACTCACTGCACACGCGCCTCCCTCTCACCTCACTCCTCTCTCAGCACTTTCCTTCCTCTCATTTCTCTCTCCACTCCTCCCTCACTTTCCTCCCTCTCACCTCTCTCCTCACTCCTCACTTTCCTTCCTCTCATTTCTCTCTCCACTCCTCCCTCTCACTTCTCTCCCCACTCCTCTCTCACTTTCTTCCCTAATGATGGTTTACTGTACACACGTATGTACGAGTATATTGTAGTCTGCTTCAGAGTATTGGTTTAAAGGGAATTAAGTTTATTCTACACATACTACAAGGATTGTTCTGCTGACTGATTCAAGTATTAGTCAAACAACATTATAAGAATAGTTTAATGTTAAGAAATAATGTACTAAATTTTATAGTTGATAAGAACACTTAATGTCACAGTGGTGTATTCGAATTCCTGAGGCCGACTGTACATTCACCTTCACATTTCATTTCTAGAATTTATAGAATTTATAGAATTCTTAATTAAGGGGATGGTACAGTGTTGGTAAATCTGGAGTAACTGATTTCTCCAAACTATTCCAAGCAACAGGACACCCTTGTTTCTCTTAATCTGGTCCCGTTTCCTGACATACTTTGGAGTAATCAAGTTAGTCCAGAGTATATCAAAAGTGTACTATCCCCTAAACAACCGTAATAACAACAACACCTGGAAAATTTTTATGGTTTGTTATTGTACAATTTTACATTCATGAAAAGTTATTGGTTGTCACGTGTGCAAAGTTTGTTGTGATTACGGTGACTTAGTGACTGGGAGGGGGAAGCATAAAAAAAGGGGGGGGGGAGAGGGAGGGAGGGAAGAGTGGTAAATGGAGGGTTAATGGAATGGAGGGAGGAATAGCGAAGGGGAGGGGGGGGGGTAAGAGAAGAGTGGAAAGGGAGGGAGTTATTGGAGTGGAAGGAGAGAGTTAATGGATAAAATAAAAGAATATTGTGATCATTACATTTAAGCACAGTAGTACAGTTACATATATATATCACATAATGTCCTGAGTACACTTAACAAAAAACAAAAAAAAATAAAAAAAAAATAAAAATCATGACAACAATGCAACTGTCATAACAATGCAGTGATGTTTTCATATTTACTATCAAAACCTAAAGGAACATAAACCATTACACAGTCATAAAGTATTAATTGTTGTTGACACCTGGATAGTAATTAAGGTTGGTAAAAAATTGTCTGAAATCCGGTCTCTGGAAGTATCACTCGACCACATCACGGTCATACCTGGTTTAAGGAGATGGTATGCTTTTAGTAGATTAATTGATTCCTCCAAAGTATGCCAGGAAACAGACCCAGATGGAGAAAAATAATGGTATCCTGTTGCCTATAATAGTTTGGAGGAATCATTTGCTCCAGATTTATCACCCAAAACAATGTGCTATATATCCCCTTTAATATTTGTTAGATTAGTAAGAATCATTACAAATTACAGAGAAAAGGCAAATTGTGGGAGTTACTAGTCTAGTTATAAGTCTGAGGGACGGGGCTTACAGGTATAGTTGGCTACAGGGACGGGGCTTATAGGTATAGTTGACTACAGGGACGGGACTTACAGGTATAGTTGGCTACAGGGACGGGGCTTACAGGTATAGTTGACTACAGGGACGGGACTTACAGGTATAGTTGACTACAGGGACGGGACTTACAGGTATAGTTGACTACAGGGACGGGACTTACAGGTATAGTTGACTACAGGGACGGGGCTTACAGGTATAGTTGACTACAGGGGCGGGACGTATGAGTAAAGTTGGTTACAGGGGTGGGGCTTATGAGATGGGTCAGTATGGAGGGACTAGTCATACGCTCAGCACCTACGGAGGAAAACATTACTGTATCTTCTTCCTTTAAAAATATGTTCTTGCTGTATTCCTGGTGTTATTATTATGTTTTTTTGTGAGTTCGTGGCATTGTTATTACGTTCTTGCTGAGTTTGTGGAATTATTATTATTATGTTTTTAAAGAGTTCATGGTATTAGCATTAATATATTCTTGCCGAGTTTGTGATATTATTATTATGTGCTTGCTGAGTTCCTGTTATTATTATTATTATTATCTAAGTATTGCTTCAAATAGAATGCTATCCCCACCACCACTCCAAGTCCAGCAATTCGACCGATAAGACCAACAACTACAGCCAGCACCGGCACTACCACCAATTCCATTACCACCATCACCACTAGTAGCAACATCGACAACTGGCCAATGAGCATCGTCGGGTTCTTCTTTAATTCATCAACCTCGTTTAGAAGGTAACGTAGGATTATGAACTCTTTATAGGCCTGTAGTTGTTGATGGTTGTTGACAGCACGTGTGTTTATTTCCACGATGTATTTTGTCAGGTCACTCCAGGTCCTGTTCTGTAGGTCCCTCACTATCACTACTACCATCCCCCCTAAAACCACCAGTAACACCACCACAGTGCGACCGAAGTTATCCCCCACCAGCAACACTGTCACCATCACCACCACATTGACCAACAGCAACACCACAGCCACCATCACCAACACCATGACACTGTGGCCAAGCTGAACATTCTCCAACAGACCCACTTTTTTGGGGAGATGACTAATGATTTTGTTTTTGCTCAACTTGCCCATCATATCCCAATATTCCTGGCATTTCTCTAGGGCCCTGAGGATGGCAATGTACCAGTCCCTTTTCTTCATGACCAGGACTATCACTATCGTCGTCACTATCGTCACCATCACCACGAAAGGCACCACCCACTTTTCAAACACTCCTCTATCACTATCACCAACCAACATCAAGGCCGGAGTAACCACCAGCCCTGTGACAATCATCAACAACAACAATAGTAATAGAAGTAGTATGACTCCCAATAGGAACAAGGCCAAACGGAACAGAATCAACAACATCAACAGAGCCAGCAGCAACAGTAGCCACCAGGGGGACTTCTCTTTCTCCTCTTCCTCCTCGTCGTCGTCGTCACTATCACCATCATCTTCACTGGGATCATCGTCACTGGGATCATCGTCTTCTCGTTGGTCGTCATCACTCACTGTGAATATGAATGATTGATAAATTGAGGTATGGAATGGAAGGAACAGAAGAGGAACCAGAGAAAGAAAGAATGAGGAAGGGAAGGAGAGGAATCAGAGAGAGAGAGAGAGAGAGAGAGAGAGAGAGAGAGAGAAGTTATTTAGTCATGAATTAAAGTTGTTTAAAAAAAATATGAATAAGTCGCCATTATTTTATATTTATTCATATTTTTTTTTCGGATATCAGGTTACTGCATCACCTTCACCTTCACTGCCCAGGGGGGCTGACTTTATTCTTTGTGAATATTAGCCATCCCCCACAGGGCTAGAATAAAGAATGTTGTAGGATCTGGTCATTTTCTAGGGGATTTGACGAGATCTGCCCACATGGATTAAAAATCCACGTGAGGTGTACTGCAACCGGAGGCTTTTTATTCCCCACTGCTGTGTGGACCGCCAGCACACGGGGTGCATTATCCCTTTGCATGCAGCAGTCTAAACTCCCTCCCCCTTTATGGTCCCTTAAGGACTGGTCTTATGGAAGGTGCAGCCCCACTTGTAGCTCTTATGGTAACGTGGACTGTGGGATCAAAGACCTTCCTCCCAATCTCCCTGGCGGTCGGAGGCCCCCAGATTGCCTGGTCCAGTAATCTCTGGTCCCATTTCCCTGGGATGTGCTCCGGTAGCCCAAGCATATAAGGCCAACCCTTCCTTTATTTTAATTTGATTTTTCACTGTGACCAGAGCGTACCGGGGCCGGGGTCTATGGGGCAGGAGGCCATTCTGCCCCAGAACATCAACAACAGCAACAACTATCACTTTCACTCACCTTCACTTTCCCTTCAGCTTCACTCACCTTCACCATCACCTTACTCACCATCACCTTCACTCACATTCACTATCATTTTCACTCACCTTCACTATCACTTTCACTCACCATCACCTCACTATCATTTCACTCACCATCACCTTCACTCGCTTTTACTCACCTCGTACTAACCGCTCCAAAAGTCGTGGTAAGTGTACAAAATCATCTTCCCCCTGTGTTGTTTGTCCTGTTGTTGCTTGTCCTGTTGTTGTTTGTCCTGTTGTTGTTTGTCCTGTTGTTGCTTGTCCTGTTGTTGTTTGTCCTGTTGTTGTTTGTCCTGTTGTTGCTTGTCCTGTTGTTGTTTCTGAAATAGGTTACCATTATATTATTCATTAGTTAAGGTGGATAGTATACTTTGGGTTCATTGGAGAGAATTAATTCCCACAAAGTAGCCAGGAAACAGTACCAGAGGGATAAGTATAATGGTGTCATGTTGTCTGGTATAGTTTGGAGAAATTCAGTTGCTCCAGATTTACCAACACTGTGCTATATACCCCCTTAAGGACCCAGTGATGGAGTCAGAAAATTGGAGGTAAATAAGACCTTCAAATATTGCCACGAAACACACACACCTATACGGAAGGAGTTTCTTTCGTGGCGTTGTCAGGAGGAATCAGAAGCCTCCAATTTTCATACACAATCACATAGGGTCCTTAATTTAGGGTAGGGTGGGGTATGGAGCAACTGATTCCTCCAAACTATTCCAAGCAACAACAGGCCAACACCATTATTTTGGTTAATCTGGTTCTGTTTGTTTCCTGGCATCAAGGCGCTCCAAGGTACCAAAAGTAGTTTACTATTCCCTTATTTCAGCTTGGGTAAGACATTTCCAAAATATTAATTAAAGATTCTTCAGTAATTAACGTTAACTCAAATTTTTAGACATTTCCATAACAAGAAATTAACGTTAACTCAAAATTGTTATGATTATCTGGAGAAAATTACAATGTTGGTTGTGATGTGACCTAAAAATTGCAATATTTGTTGTGATATGACCTTATAATTGCAATGTTGGTTGTGATGTGACCTTATAATTGCAATGTGGGTTGTGAAGTGACCTTAAATTTACAATGTTGTGAAGTGACCTAAAAAAATTGCAATGTTGTTGTAGTGACCTTAAAATTGCAATGTTGTGATGTGACCTTAAAATTGCAATGTTGTGATGTGACCTTAAAATTGCACTGCTTGTTATGAAGTTACCATAAAAAATTGCAATGTTGGTGTGATGTGACCTTAAGGACCCTGTGATCGTGTACAAAAATTGGAGGCTTCTGATTCCTTCTATCCATGCCACGTAACACGCTCCTTCCATAATAGGTGTGTGTTTCGTGGCAATATTTGAAGGACTCTTTTTACCTCCAATTTTTTACTACATCACAGGGTGCCTTAAAACTGTAATGTCCTTCTGACCTTACCCTGTACGAATGGCTGAATGAACCAGGGCAGTTGGTCTCTCCTGAACAAACGTGTTGGTTCTTCTTGTCTCTCTGGAAAAAAATAAAAATAAATAAAACTAAAAATAATAATAATAATAATAATAATAATGTCCAGAAAGTTAATAGAGGTATATCTCTTGTTGTAATAATAATAATAATAATAATAATAATAATAATAATAATGTCCAGAAAGTTAATAGAGGTATATCTCTTGTTGTAATAATAATAATAATAATAATAATAGTAATAATAATAATAATAATTAATGTCAAGAAAGTTAATGCGGGTAAATCTCTTGTAATAATAATAATAATAATAATAGAAAAAAAAATGTCCAGAAAGTTAATGGGAGAAAGCCTCTTGTATGGTCAGACGGGGAGGGTTATTGATTCCTCCAAACTATGCCAAGAAACAGACCAGCAGTACCTCATAATTATTATATATACGTGTTGGATGTCAGCGTTGTTGCATAGTTTGGTGGAATAAATAGATAATCTTTATGCAATAATTCGCAGTCATCATCTATATACATAAAAAAAAAAAAAATTGTAATCACACATATTTACGAAGTGTATTATTTATTTTATTGTGTTGACTAAAGTATTGCATAAAGCTAGAGAACAGTTAATGAAGAACGAAGGAATTACTGGATACTCATGACTGTGATATCAATATTATGTACAGTTGCGGACATTTGAAACAGACACACCTGAGACGAGGCCCATCACTGAGCATAATACTTTACATGCTGTGTATAGAGGCGACGCGTCCTATTCTATGCTTGATAAGGGGCCCGGGCCGTTTGAAATGTGTCTGTTTCATGTATCCGCAACTGTACCCTTTATGAAATAGTTATATAAGTTAGGGGACCCTGTGTTGTAGTCAGAAAATTGGAGGTAAGTGAGTCCTTCAAATATTGCCACGAAACACCATCTATATAGAAGGAGCATGTTTCGTAGCATAGTCAGGAGGAATCAGAAGACACCAATTATTCTCACACACGTTCACAGGGTCCTTAATGGTGTTGTTGTTGCCCCTATATATATACATACCTTCTTGTACAACCACAGTCCGCCGTACAATAACATGCCGGCGAACAATAACAATCATTATTATTTATTATCTCTTGCGTTCCGGCGGGATTGTCAGTATTCTTGTTGATGTTAGTTCACCGTCTCCACTGTTCACCTGTCACTGTTGTCACCAGTTCTGAAGTTATGATAAAGAAAAAATATAATCTGTATTCTAGGGTGCTATTGTACAGTGTTATACATCAGGTACTAAAAGACAAACATTGTACAGTACTTTCATGTGTTTTATATTTTCCTAATTAATGTCTCGTAATCGTAATAAAGTCACAATCATAAGCGGCACACATTCAGCTTAAATATTAGAGGCCAACACAGTATTGTATGTTGTACTCATAGTAAAGTAATAACCACGGAGAGTACTTGTACACTACATTACCCGTACCCACAGTACAATATATATACATGTACTGTACGGTAGGCCACAGGAAATCTTACACAGGCAATATTGAAAGAGAGTCATTATTCTGGAATTACTGAAATGAATGCTGTACCAAGTGACTCGGTGATTACAAAATTCACAAACCTAATTATAATGTTGTATTGCAGTTACACAATCTTAAATTATATCCATGTTGTAAACTCTCATCAACAACCGTACAACTTGCCAAGCTATATATAATGTGTCCAGTTCACCTCAATGTACTATAATGATCAATATTTCAATGTATGCAACTAGAGCAGAAATTCACCTTATCCCACCTTGTACTGTACGAGTCAAACTGTGGTGGGTGGTGGATGCTACGTGACTAAACGCTGCCACAAGATAAACAAACCCACGTTCTTACATAACCGAGTATTTATGGTGTTGGAATGGAGACGGCTCTGCCACACTACTTAACTTACTTGGCTCATGATATTATTGTGAGAGTAGGGCCTATAAGGATTACGTTGGTTTCACTATTCACACAACATAATTATAAAGTCGACTTTCACAACAACTCCCTATAGACTAGTTAAGGTGCAGATAAATTAAAGACGAATTGGCCACTCTTCATAGTTCACTTTCTTGATGCCAGAGTGAGCCAACACCCACACACGGGCCCAATAAGTGTGTGTGTGTGTGTGTGTGCAACGTTCCCTGATAACAACCAAGATCGATAATATTGATCTTGATAACAAAAGACCAACCTCACTTCAAAATCTGCACTTTATTTCTAATTACTAATGCTGGAGTAGTAAAATTTAATGAAGGACTTTAATTGAGTAACAGATGCGAACGTGACATTATTGGCAGCTATAATTATTACTCCTTTATTATTACTTGATTATAATTAATTATTTTTTTACTTTTTAAAGACTCCACAGTGTTTATCAATGTCATTCACAACCTGTATTATGTCAAGTGTTAATTAACCCAGTTACTGTTGTCACGTAGCAGAGAAGATGTAATAAATGTATCAGTTGAGAGGTTATACAAGATCTTTTGGAGAATATTATGAAAACACTAGTAAAAAGCCTTCACTCCACGGAAACAAGTAAATAACTCTACAACGATACTAGCTTGCAATGCCCCGTTAAAAGGTATAACTCAACCCAGCTGCTGCTTCTTCACTCCAGGGTAAATAACAAGTACGTATTGCTGTATTTACCTTTTATTTTATATCTTTAGGTATTTAGTCATGATATACAAATCCTAAACACTTGCTAGCTAGGATTACGGATTGACTGATTGCTTGATATGCGCCGCAACAGCGAGGTTATGTAGCGCCAGCAGAAAGTGATAAGAGAGGTTAGACAGCAAGCAGGAAGGAAACAGAAAGACAAGAGATACCGAAAAGGGGGACAGTCGAAAAACCGAAAGGGAGTGGCTGGGGCTGAAGGGGCGCCAAAACCCTTAAAGTAGTTGCCCACATAACTACAGGCAATTACACGGTTAGGTTAGGTTAGGCAAATATAAGTTTCCAATTAATCTTCCCCAGCAAGGTAAAATAAACTGGGAAAGACAATGAGACTATTTGAAAGAATGTCCTATGGTCGGTTTTATCTCAACAATCCAAGCTTCATTTTTCAACTATTTATTTTTTTACCTGAGACCCATACAGTTGGTAAAAATGTGATAGGAACCGAACCAACAGTAGCCTATCCTCCTACCACTGAGCCACCACCAAGATCACCTATATTTACCTTTGTATGTATAATAAATATTCTTTGCCTTACCTGTACCGTAGAAGGATTAGCAGTGCGTGGTGTTACAGTGAACTCTCTCTTAAGACTGATATAGTTTTAGCAATTCGCAGTGCCTCAGTGACAGTGAGTTTGCACTTATATTGAAGAAAAAACGTTTTGAGAGAGGGAGGCGATAATAGTTGTAAGATGTATGATGATCCCTGGTATTAATGTTATATGGTATTGTAAGTATGTATTATGATGGTATTAATGTATAGTATTGTATTACTAAGTATGTATGATGTATGATGATGGTATTAATGTATGATGGTATTAATGTATGGTATTGTAGTACTAAGTATGTATAATGTATGATGATGGTATTAATGTATGGTATGGTAGGCTATTACTAAGTTATAAGCAGCAGCATAATAATAGTAATCAGCTAATCTTTCTCAGTTACACACGTACACACATTACAACACTTCCAATGCTGTGAAAGTTTAATATTTGAATACACTTATTATCATTCCTTGTTAATCTCATACATAATGAAATATAGTCATGTGGTGGTGTGTGGTAACTTTACGAGGGGCTTCAAATCGTTCTTGGCCACAGAGTACAGCAGATAGAGAGGAATTTCCGGTACCTGTTTACACTCGCAGGGGGTAGCATAGTGTTGGTAAATCTGGTGCAATTGATTCCTGCAAATAATTCCAAGCAACACACCATTAGTTTTTTGTTCATCTGTTTCTGTTTCCTGGCACACTTTAATTGGAGGAATCAAGGTGCCCCAATGTACCAAAAGTATACTATATCCCCTTAAGGGCCCTGTGATCGTCTATGAAAATTAGAGGCTTTTGATTCCTCCTGACTATGCCACGAAACAAACTCCTTCCGTATAGATGGTGTTTCGTGGTAATATTTGAAGGACTCATGCATTTATCTCCAATTTTCTGACCACATCTCAGGGTCCCTTAAGCACCTTGATTCCTCCAAACTATACCAGAAAACAGACGCTCTCGGTGGTAATAAATAAAAGGGGATCTGTTGTTTCGTGGCATAGTTTGGAGGAATCAGAGACCTTCAAATTTACCAACGAAAAGAATCTCCCCTTAAGTGGGTAATACACTTTTGATATATAGGAGCGTTTTGATTCCTCCAGAGTATGCCAGGAAACAGTTAGGATCAGCAGATGAACAAAACTAATGGTGGCCCGCGTTGCTTGGAGTACTTTGGAGGAATCAATCAGTTACTCCAGATTAACCAACACTGTACTATTCCCTAAATTAACTTCAGTATAGCTTTATTTATTTATTTATTTATAGTTAATATGACTAGTGCTGCGTCTCGACCAGTTCCATTATAATTATAAACACTTTTAGAACAAACAAATTAGAAGCGCTTAGAAAAAAAAAAGTATATTAAATTTGAGGACCTAGCTATTGCTTGGAAGGGAATAGGTCCAACTTTTGCCTCCATTAAAAAAATAAATAAATAATTAAAAGATAAATGCACTTGTAGGCTACTTACGACATAGCTATTCGCGATACACCGACCGCCTTATCGACTCTTCATGACCTCTGAGATAACGAGGACCAGCAGAAGACTTCCTTACCTGTGGTGTACGTAATCAGAATTTTGGTGATAAAGTGAGTCCTTCAAATATTGCCACAAAACACCCCCTTATATAGTAGGAGCTTGTTTCGTGGCATGGTCAGGAGGAATCAGAAGCCTCCAATTTTCATACACGATCACAGGGCCCTTGATTAATCATTACTGGACTGTACACGTGCATATATTGGTGATAACAACGTACTGTACATTCAAGCAAATATAATGTATTCGTGAGAGAATTAATCAAAAGAGGAAGAAAGAATTAAGACAGTGCTAGGAAGATATTTTATTATTATTATTATTATTATTATTATTATTATTAAACTTTTACCGTTTGTACTGCTATGTAGACCTAAACGACGATTTCCATTTGGCCTAGGGATATATATATTACTTACTTAGGAAAATAAGATTTAGGGCTTTATACCTATCGACTCATGGTGTTGGTCATTAAGACAGTCAAGTCTTGTTACATCAACACATCTTCCCCCAGCCTACAAGGTTGATATCCTTGCTCTTACAGCCGGGTACATACTTACTGCTTATTGACAGAATTGCCGTTTTGTAGCAGTGTTGCCAGATCCGGCTAGGTCCCAGTATTTTGCCCCGATCATTTCCTGTACTTTACCACGGTTATTTCCCGGTAGTTTACCCAGGTTAGGTCCCGGTAGTTTGCCCAGGTTAGGTCCCGGTAGTCTGTTGTGGTCTAGATTAGGTTAGGTAAGGTCAGGTAAGGTCAGGCTAATTTTAAAATGCCCCATTTGAATATCTTGGAAATGGGGCATTTGCGGAGGAAATGCCATAGAAAAAAATAGTCTTAGAATGGTCTAAATAAGTGGGTAATGAAGGTAGAAAACCCGTACGCAATTCTTTCAATATTTACCCTTACGGCTAGGTGAACAGGGACATAATAGGAGGTTGGGAAAATTCTCCTGCAATTCCACTGACTTAGGAATCGAATCCGGGATCTCTCGCTTGCGAGGCGAGTGTTCTAACTATTACACCATCAGCATCCCCTTACTTTGGGTTAGCCATTAGTGTGTGTTTCTAGTTGTTTTTATATTTTATTTTATTTTTAGTACAAGCCCCAACCAACACTCAGGGGATCGTTGCCACTAAAGATCATTCATGAAGTTTTAAAGTTACATAAATGGCCACTGAGCCAAATATACTTCAGTTATGCCCAAAATAAACAAAACAAGAGTAAAACATAAGAAAAAACGAAAGAAATTGGAGGAAAATAGAGGATAAACTTCATAAAATCCATCTGAACATATGAAAGTGAATCATAATATTAGTTCAATAATTGTTATTTCTTATATTTTTACTCTTATTAATTTTTCACCATGTATCTAATAACTTCCTGCATGGTCTTTAGTGGCAACGTTCCCTAGAGTGTTGGTTGGGGCTTGTACTAAAGGTAAATAAAGAACTTAAAAAAAAAAAAAAAAAAAAAAAAAAAAAATAATAATAATAATAATAATAATAAAGTTAAATACTGCCTGAGCCGGAAACATTTGTATGGGACCCTGTTATGTTATCAGAAAATTGGAGGTAAATGAGTCCTTTAATTACTGCCACGAAACACCGCCTATATGGAAGGAGTTTGTTTCGTGGTGTAGTCAGGAGGAATCAGAAGCCCCCAATTCTCATACACGTTTACAGGGGATAGTGCAGTGTTGGTAAATCTGGAGTAACTGATTCCTCCATACTATTCCAAGCAAAAGGACACGATTATTTTTGTCTATTTGTTCCTGTTTTCTGGCATGCTTTGGAGGAATCAAGGCACTCCAAGTTATCAAAAGTATACTATCCCCATAATTGGTTTAAAATAAGGTGATTATTTTTCATATTGGTTTGTTAATGTTCAATACGATATCATTTATGACTGGAAAAAAGCCATTTATTCTTTTATATTTACAGATTTTCCTTTGTTGTTATTTTTTCAACAGTAAATATTAACAAACTAACTAACTAAATAATTAATTAACTAACTAACTAACTAACTAATTGCCTAACTAAATAATTAACTAACTACTATTTAACTAACTAACTAACTAACGAATTAACTAACTAATTAACTAACTAATTAATTAACTATCTAACTAATTAACTAACTAACTGACTTAATTACTGACTGACTGACTATTCTATTCATGTGTAGAGAAACTAATCGAGGCAGTGTTTGTGTGTGTCCCTTTCATCTGCTCCGAACTGTACATACATACATTAAAATATTTTCTTCTCTTTGGGGAGTTATTTGGTAATATTTTTTTTTTTTTTTTTTTTTTTTTTTTTTTTTTTTTTTTTGCCTCTCCACTTCCCCTTATCTTCCTTCCTTCCTTCCTTCCTTCCTTCCTTCCTTCCTTTTCCCACTCTTCCCTGTCAATCACTTTTTCCTCTACTTCCTTCTTCTCCTCCTCCTATTCTTCATTTTTCTAACCCTCTTTCTTCCTCATTTTCATCCTCTTTATTGCCTCATCCTGTTCATTATTTCTTCTTCGTCTCCTCCTTTTCTTTCTCTTTCACCTCCTTCTTCCCTTTTCATCTCTTTCCCTCCCCCTCCTATCTCCTTCCCATTTTTCTCCCTTCCATTTATCCCCCTCCTCCTCCTTCTCCCTTTCCATCTCTCTCCCTTCCTCTTCCTCCTCCTCCTCCTCTTCCCTTTCCATCTTTCTCCCTTCCTCCTCCTCCTCCTCTTCCCTTTCCATCTTTCTCTCTTCCTCCTCCTTCTCCCTTTTCCATCTCTCTCCCTCTCCATCCTATCTCATTTCCATTCTTCTCCCTTTCATCTCCTCCTCCTCCTCCGCCTTTTCCATCTCTCTCCCTTCCTCCTCCTCCCCCTTTTCTATTCTTCTCCCTTTCATCTCCTCCTCCTTCCATCTCTTTCCCTCTCCCTCCTATCTCATTTCCATTCTTCTCCCTTTCATCTCCTCCTCCTCCTCTCCCCTTTCCATCTCTCTCCCTTCCTCCTCCATCTCTCTCCCTTCCTCCCCCTCCATCTCCTCAATTTCTCCTCCTTCTCCCCCCCCCCTTTCCATCTCTCTCCCTTCCCCCTCCATCTCCTCAATTCCTCCTCCTCCTCCTCCCCATTTTCCATTCTCCATTTCATCTCCTCCTCCCCCCTTTCCATCTCTCTCCCTTCCTCTTCCTCCTCCTCAATTTTCACCCTTCCTCTTCCCCCTCCATCTCCTCCTCCTCCTCCATGAGTCCTTGCCCACCTTTCCATTTATCCCTGGCATTTTGGCGGAGAAAGTTGGCTGACTGATTGACTGTGTGGTTGACTGGCTGGCTGTGTGTGTGTGTGTGTGTGTGTGGTCAACTTTAGGAGGCCCCATAGTGATGTTGTCAGAAAATTGGAGGTTACAACGTTATTAGGTTTGTTAATTGTTTTGTTAATCACCGAGTCACTTTGGTAGACCATTCATTGCATATATATAAAGCACAAAATAATATGGAACAAAAGTAGTCATCATTAAAATTACAATATATACAGGAAGCTAATAATGGATATACATGAAAGATATTATAAAAGAAAACATCGAACAAAAACATCCCAAGTCCAAAATACAAAATACAGAATGAAGGATATTATAAAAGAAATCACATTACAAAAACATCCCACGTCCAAAATACGATATACATAATGAAGGATATTATAAAAGAAATCATAATACAAAAACAACCCACATCCAAATTACGATATCGAGGATGAAGGATATTATAAAAGAAATCATATTACAAAAACATCCCACTTCCAAAATACAGTATACAGAATGAAGGATATTATAAAAGAAAACATATTACAAAAACATTCCACTAACAAATTACAGTATCCAATAGACTAAGTAATTTATATAAGTTTCTCTGTTGTTTTGTTTCGGGTCATGAGTCTGTGGAATTAGTGTAACTTTAAGGAATCCAATTTTGTTTATGGTTCATGACTTAATTGGTAGAAAAGGCGACACCAACCGCTTTTGTTGGTGGCTGTACGAGTGTGTGTGTGTGTGTGTGTGTGTAAGGATCTTTTTGTGGTACTGTTTGAAGGAATGAGTGAGTGTGTGTGTATGTGTATGTGTGTGTGTAAGGATCTGTTTTGTGTGGCACCGTTTGAAAGAATGTGTGTGTGTGTGTGTGAGTGTGTAAGGATCTGTTTTAGGGCACAGTGTAGAGGAGGAATGAGTAGCACCACAACACCAACACCA
>JAWQEG010004561.1:100000-113033 GCA_033782935.1 Petrolisthes cinctipes | reverse complement strand
TATACGTCTATGAGGAATTTTATCAGTCAGTCTGAAATTTTGTAACGTGTGTGTGTGTGTGTTGGTGATGATGATCTGGCCCTAGGTAACGGGACATGAAGCCTATACTGATTATGTCCAGTTTCGGAACATGTAAAAACATATTGTAATACTGTAATGTAGAATAACGAAGCACTTCACTGTATAGGCTCTGTGTATCCTGTCACTCAAATACAACAAAAGCCACACACACACACACACACACACACACACACACACCACCGAGACGAAAGAAGGGAGTCTATAATGTTGATGGTGTTTGTCTCCGAGGCCAAACAGTTTCCCACGAGAGTCTGTTGTGAGAATAGAGGGAACCATATGTAAATAGACTGACATTGTGTTGTTGTACCTGACAATAAAACGGACCACCACCACCACCATCACCAACCTTCAACTACTTCCACTGCCCACCTTCCACCATCACCAACCACTTTAAATCACTTCCACTTCCTACTTTCAACCACTTCCACTGCCCACCTTCCACCACCACCAACCATCAACCACTTCCACTGCCCACCTTCCACCACCATCAACCTTCAACCACTTCCACTTTCCACCATTCACCTCACCAACCACTTTAAATCACTTCCACTGCATACCTTCCACTTCCTACCTTCCACAACTTCCACTGCTCACCTTTCACCACCACTTCCACTTCACTTTTCACCACTACCAATAATTTAAAACCACTTCCACAGCCCGCCCACCTTCCATTTCCCACCTTTCACTATCACCAACCACTTCCACTGCTCACCTTCCACTTCCACGACTTCCACAGCCCACCTTTCACCATCACCAACCACTTCCCACCTTCCACTGCCCACCAACCATTTCTACTCCCCATCTTCCACCACTACCACTGCCCACCTTCCATCACTTCCACAGCCCACCCATTTCCTCCACCTGTCATCCACAACCAACACCACTACTTTTTCACCCACCAACCCACCCCCACTGCCCCTTCCCCCATCCCCATTCCTTTTCCCCCAAACCTCTTCCACCTCCTGCCCCATTCCCATACCTCTTCCCACACTGCCCCTTACCCCAAACCTCTTCCCCCTTGCCCATTCCCCCACTTCCCCTTCTCCCATACCTCTTCCCCTTCCTGCCCCTTTCCCCATACCTCTTCGCCCTTGCCCATTCCCCCTCCCTGTCCCTTTCCCATACCTCTTCCCCCTTGCCTATTCCCCCACTTCCCCTTTCCTCATACCTCTTCCCCCTTGCCCATTCCCCAAACCTCTTCCCCCTTGCCCATTCCCCTACTTCCCATTCACCCATACCTCTACCCCCATACCTCTTCCCCCTCCCTGCCCCTACCCCCTTGCCCCCCCCCTGCCTGCCCCTTCCCCCCCCCCTTGGTCTTGCCCCCCTGGGTGTCTGAATGAAGGTAATGATGTGGTCGTGTTATCCCGGCCATCAGGAATACTTATGGAAATTAGTGGTGGAAACATACGTCCTTCTCAACCCCCTCCCCCTTCACCCCCTCCCCCCACCTCCCCCTTCCACCACTCCCCCACTCCCTTACCTCCCCTAACACCCACTCCCTTCTCGTTCTCACTCCCCTTCACCCCCTCCTCCCACCCTCCCTCCTCCATTCCCTTAGCACCCCCCTTCCCTCCCCCATCCTCTTCTCCCCCCCACCCTCCCCCCCATTCCCTTCTCACCCCCTTCCCTCCCCCACTCCCTTCTCACCCCCCCACCCTCCCCCCACTCCTTTCTCCCCCCCTTCTCATTCTCCTCCTTACCCCCACTTCCTTATCACCCCCTTCCCTCCCCCATCCTCTTCTCAACCCCCCACCCTCCCCCCACTCCCTTCTCACCCCTCTTCACTCCCTTCTTCTCGTTCTGATCCCCACCACCCAACCTCCCCTAACCCCCACTCCCTACTCGTCCTAACCCCCCCCTTCCTTCCTTCTCACCCCCACTCCCTCCCTCCCTCCCTCCCTTTCATCTTATCCCCCAACACCCCCTCTTTCTTATTCTCGTCCTCCTCCCCCACTCCCTCCTTTCACCTCGTCCTGATCTCCCCCTCCCCACTCCCTTACTCGTAGATCCCACTCATACCTCCCCCTCTCCTTCCTCCTCCTCCCATTCCCTCCTCCTCTTCCTCTTCCTCTTCCTCTTCCTCTTCCTCCTCCTCCTCCTCCTCCTCCTCCTCCTCCTCCTCCTCCTCCTCCTCCTCCTCCTCCTCCTCCTCCTCCTCCTCCTTCTTCTCTTCCTCCTCCTCATCCTCCTCCTCCTCTCCTCTCCTCCTCCTCCTCCTCCTCCTCCTCCTCCTCCTCATCCTCCTCCTAGACCCTATCCACTTCACCTGTGTCTCCTTCTTTCTCCACCACACCCAGACCTCCCTTCTCCTCCTGCACCTCCTCCACCTCACTCTCGTCCTTTCCTCCATCCTCCTAGACCCTCTTATCTCTTGCACCATCACTTCTCTTCTTCCACCTCCATCACTCCTCATTTTACCCCCCCCCCTCTCTCCTTCCTCTCCCTCTCATCTTCACTATTCCTCTCGCATCATCCCTTCTTTCCACCATCTCCATCACCATTCCTCCTCCTCTTCCATCAACCTCTCACCTCCTCCTCCTCCATCATCATCCCTTCCTTTTCTCCTCCTCCTCCACCTCCACTCGTCTTCTCCTCTTCAACTCCCTCCACACCTTGACCACCTCCCCTCCTCCACAACCCACCTGTTCTCCTCAATCACCTTTACCAATCCTATCCATCACTCGAAAACTCCTCTCCCCCTTTCCCTCCCTTCCCCTTTCCTTCTCTTTTCCTCTCTCCTCTTTTCCCATATCCCTCTCTTCCTCTTTCCCTCTCTTCCCTTTGCTCTCTCTTCCCCTTTCTCCTCTCCTTTCCTTCTTCTCTTCTCCCATCTCTTCCCCTTTCCCTCTCTGCCCTTTCCTTGTCCTATCTTCCCCTTTCCCTCTCTTCTCTCCCCTCTCTTCCCCTTTCCTTCTCTTCCCCTTGCCCTCTCTGCCTCTCCCTTGCCCTCTCTTCTTCGTCCTTCTCATCTTTGTTCTCCCCTTTTCCTTTCCCTACCCATGCAGTCTTGTACAGTACATGGATAGTTAAGGAACTACATGTAAGCTTTGTTGAAGATTTGTGGTCTCAGAATGCTTTTGTGTTTATACTTGGCTCGTCAGTCATTTATTTATATGTTTATCTGTTCATTTAAGGGGAGATCCTCTTGTTGGTAAATTGGAAAGCTACTGATTCCTCCAAGTTATACCAGAAAACAGACGCCCTCAATGGTACTGTACATTACTAATAGATTTGTTTCGTGGCATAGTTTGGAGGAATCAGAGACCATCCAATTCACCAACAAAAGAATCAAGTAGTTGTTGCTGCTTGATGAGTTATAGAGTGTTACTGAAATGTAATAAATAATGGGCAGTCACGAGCCATAAGTTTCCAGGTCTGCTTCGAATAGCCTGATGATGGACTACTGAAGCATCTCCAGTAAGGAAGCATTGTAATTGGTTCACTGGTATGTCAGATGATTCGAAACTTCAACAAGACCTGGATACTTATTATATATGGCTGGTGACTGTACCTTCTTTTCTCTCGTGTCACAATAGATACAGACCACGGAATTTCTAAATGGTATTGAAATTATTACATTAAGGGGGTCATCTATTGTTGAGGACAAATTGAAAAGCTAATGATTCATCCCAACTGTTACAGAAAAGAGATTAGTACTGTACATCAATAAACGAATAGGGAATCTGTCCTGTAGTATAGTTTATAAGAGTTAGTTACCCTGCTGTCACCCAATGCAAAGAACATGGGACAGTGTATAGGGAGACCAGACTAGGGAAAGGATAAGGCAGGTCAGAGCTGGGACGGTACGGGACGGGACGGGACGGGATGGGGATGGGGATGGGACCCTAACTGAGCAAGCTGGCGGGAGGCTGGGCAGATGGAGTGGCCAAATTGCATTATGATAATTAAAGAGATAATAGAGAGGGAGGGGAGGGGAGGGGTGGGTAGTGGGGGGGGGTGCGTCCTTGCCATTGTTACCAGAGACCGGTGTACCCAAGGCAGTGTAGCCAGGGAACAGACAGGCGAAGAGCAAAGCAGAAATAATAGTAAGAGGATGATTGTAGACGATAGAGAATACAGGGATAAGTAGGGAAAGACAGAGGGGATAGTAGTTGGAAGGGAGTGTACTGTTGGTGGCAGAGAGAGAAGAAGGGGAAAGAGTTGACTGTAAATAAGTATGTGGAAGGGAATGAAAGTGGCAGAGAGGAGGGAAGGGGAAAGGGCAGAACGTGAATAAGTATGTGGAAAGGTGAAGCAAGTAAGACAGGAGACAAAGAAGGAATAGGCTCACCACCACAGTACACTACTTATACCACGATACCACAACCATACCACCACATCTAGTCGCCATAGCACCAGGCAGTACTAACACCCCAATCATCATACCACACCCCCTCACCACACCCACTCAACATTACACCTTTTTCATAACACCACATCCCCTCACCACACCAACAACATTACACCTTTTTCATAACACCATATACCCTCACCATATCAACAACACTACACTTTCTTCATAACACCACATCCCCTCATCACACCACACCACGCATCACTACTCCCCTTCACCACACCACATGCCCTCATCACACCAACAACACTCCACCTACTTCACCATACCACATCCCCTCACCACACCAACACTCTACACCATCACCTTGTTTAGTTAGGAGGCTCCCCATGAACCTCCATCCGCCCGCCTCACTGCCACCACCTCCCTCTTGACTCCTTCTTCACCACGGGGCGCATCTCTCTCTCTCTCTCTCTCTCTCTCTCTCTCTCTCTCTCTCTCTCTCTCTCTCTAGGTATCTATATACCTATTTCTATGTCTGTCTTTCTGTCTGTCTACATGAAGTAAAATGACGTAGTTGTCTTGTTCAGTAGTGACCTAAGATTCTCCATAATGCACTGAGGTGAAGGTAAAGCCCAGACTCTTTTATGTACAAGGAGACAGTCCCCTTCTCGTTAAGGCTCGAACTTGGCCACGTCTGCATTATATTGTGCTGTTCCGGTGTCCTACCCTGAAAGAAACGAGGGAAGACTGCAAGCCCTGAGCCAATTTCTTTGTTACTAGATGTTTACAAAGTCAAATGAATGAAAATCATTCTTGGCAAAATTTTGTAAATATCAACTAAAACGCAAATGTAGTCCTAATATCGACACGACGAGGAATAGCATCTTGAAGTTTGACTTGATGTGTGTGCATGATGTTCCATACAATATTTGTACTACCTGGACGGCTACAAGCAGAGGCAGTAAAGAGTTACTAAGTAGAACAGTTTAAGTTTCATTAGACTTAACTTAGGGATAGATTGAATGTTTCTTAATATAACAAAATATATTCTTAGTCCGACCTTCTCTCCTGCAGGTTTGGTGGACATTCTCTTCCGTGGCAGCAGTGTGGATTATGAGGTAAGAGAGGAGAGTTTTCAGTAACACTATACTTTTCCATGTCTTGTCTTTTCTTGTAGTAATCCTTTACTGACATCTTCATCCATGCATGGTATGTACCTACCGTACTTGGCTACGTATAGGAATGTTAAAGTTTTGAAAAAATATTACTCGTAGAGGAATAGTAGGACGCGACGAGGATGTTGTGGTAGGGAAGTGGCATCACTGGTATGGCATTGTAGGGATGGTGGCATGGTAGGGTTGGTGGCATGGTAGGGATGGTGGCATGGTAGGGTTGGTGGCATGGTAGGGTTGGTGGCATGGTAGGGTTGAGTGGCACTATGGTATGATGGTCTGGTCGTGTGTTGGGATCTGACGAGGTGGGGCGGATTTCGTGGTATGTAGGACTGGGTTGGGGCATATGGGGCAGAGTAGGGTGGGGCGGGTTTCGTGGTATGTGGGGCGGGGCGGGGGCAGGTAGGCACCGCCCGTAGCCACCACAGCGGGCGTGCAGAGGTGGTAATGGCGGGGAGGGACTGCCCTAGGTGGCACGCATGGGGCCCCGGGGGGTCAGAAGCGCGGGGGAGGGGGGAGCCTATCAGCAGGGGGGCACCAGAGGGCTGAGGGCGACCCAGTACACTAACACGTGCCGCCCCCACCCCACCCACACCACCCACCTCAACCCATACCCCACCTATTAATCCCACTCATCCATTAATCCCACTCATCTACCCCTTCAGTCTACTTTATCTTTTACTTTATCCCTTGCTTTAAAAATCCCACCACACACAATGTACCCATATACAACACTGTGTTTACCCCTACATAATCTCAGTCTTTCCCTCCCACCCACCAATACACATACACGCCCACCACACACCCCTTCACTCCCACCAGTCACCTCATTCTCTCCACTCTCCACCCCCTCACCCTCTTTACCCCCATGCACTCCCTTCACCCTTTCCACCCCAACCTCGCCTCAGCCTTTCTCTCCCCCGCTGGTATCGGTAATTTGATTAGCAGACGCAGCCCTTCCAACAATCTTGGAGAGGTAACCTTCTTGCTGTTGGGAGGAGGTAGGGTAAAGATGGGGAGGAGTTTGGAGGTGAGGAGGAGGAGATGGAGAGGTAGGGAGGAGTTGAGGAAGGGATGGAGAGGTAGGGAAGAGATGAGGAGGAGGTAGGGATTTGGTTCCAACACATACTTACTTGCCTGGAGACGTGAAGTGGGTGAGTTGAGATGAGGTGAGGTGAGGCTGCGGAGTTAGTGTGGAGACTTGAGATGAGGTGGATGTATAGGAATGGGATATAGAAAGATGTAGTGTGGGGTTAGGTGAGGAGTGTTAAAGTGGAAAAAGTTAGTGAGAAGATAGGAGATGGAGAGGAAATCAGTGTGGAAAAATAAAGCAAAGAATTCTTGTAAGGATAAAGGAAGGAACTGTGTGAGAATGTGAATTACCCTTAATACCAGTCCAGTATATACACGGATACCCTTAAAGTCTCTAGATGCAAATGTTAGCATGTTAGTCATTCACTGAGGTCTTGTCAATGATACATATTTAATTATGTAGGTCTGCATTGAACATTGTACGTCAGCTAAGGAGAAGAATATAATAAACCAGAGTAAAACGTTAAAGAAATGAAGTTTTCCATTCGTGGCACATGAATTTAGTGATGCATGGAAGATTATTTGTTCTATATGCATTTCCATTAGCCTTTAACAAAGTAATCATTACTCTGGATATAACCACTCCCCACTGTAAGTATGTACAAAGAGTGAGATGTGGTGTGGCGGTAGGTTGTGATGTTTGGTTGGTCCCTGTAGGAGGCGTGGTAGGACACCCCAAGTCCTGACACACTCCCCAGGGCTGCTCAGGGGGACACTAGTTCGATCCTCAGTGAGTACAGTCCACACCACAACACTCACACAACCTTACATGCATAACAAGATCCAAGCTGTGTTGTTTGTAATATTTTTTGTTGAAGACTTGACCGGCAAGCCTTTTTCACAACCACTTAATGATTGTACTTGATGGAGACTGGCTCAGAAAACTACCAAGTTATGAGATGCCCTTTTACATGATGCAGGATGCTATTGACATGAGTTTATGATGTGGGCTGTACCTCCCTCTGCCCCCCTCCCTTTAAGAAGCTTATCAACACTGTCAACTGTGAACCCCAGGGCAGCGGTTTACCCCCGCAGGAGCCACCCCAGGGCCCCCTGACCCTCCTTTTGGCTTTCCCTAAGGGCTCCTGCAGGGACTCACTGTTGGCTCTCCCTGGCCCTCCGTAGGTTGCTTTATATTTTTTTATGTTCCGACTCTTAACACGGGTTTTATGCCCACCTTGACGACAGGTCAACACCAACATACAGACACAGACGTCACCATATGTAAACTGGCACCAGGCTGCAAAGAGGGATTATTCCTACTTTTACAGTTTGTATGGTAACAGCAAGGAGACTTTATACCTTTTATGGCCCTATCATCAGCCACTGAAACCTTATCAAGGGTTGCCAAATATTTCACTCCATACAAGAGGATTCCAACCCCTGAACATTGGGTTATGATTCCAGTACTGTAACCATTCGGCCACCTCCCCTGCAGGTCGTCACAGTGTGTCTTGGCTGGGCCCGGCGGGGTCGCCTCATACTCCTGCAGGGAGGCTGCCCACTAATCTTCGCCCCGACAAGCGCCAACCAACACCACCAGGATATCAACAGTGTCGCCCCAGCGGTGGGTCTCCCCCCAAGGAAGTGACGCCCTGGCCAGAAGGGGCAGAGTATTCACAAAGGATCTCAAGGTGTTTCTTAACTTTCATTTCTTATATAAAATTGCTTCCTGATAGTCCCCATACAAGAGGATTATGAAGAAATTGGATCCAAGACAACAGAACGAGAGAATAAGGAATTTTCAAGTAATTCTCGATGTCTTTTTGCAATTGGCTTATTGGAGGGTAAGATGTTTATGACTACCACCTTGACCTGACTCCCACCAGTCACAACACGACTCTCACACTAATGGCTGTATAATGGTGATGTGCATGCTGGCACCGAACCTCCCCTCACACCATGCATGCTCACACCACACGCACGCATTCACAACACACATCTTCAACACTC
Source organism: Petrolisthes cinctipes (assembly GCA_033782935.1). NCBI lineage: Eukaryota > Metazoa > Arthropoda > Malacostraca > Decapoda > Porcellanidae > Petrolisthes > Petrolisthes cinctipes. Next base: position 104,435 of record JAWQEG010004561.1, on the reverse strand, counting down.
CCGTCACACACTCTTGCTCACACCCGCTGTTACACACACACACACACACACACACACACACACACACACACACACACACACACACACACACACACACACACACACACACCAGCGTGTTTTACCACAAGAAATTCGACTTTCAAATAGACAGTTTACTTATGGCACTGAATTATGCAAGTGCCTCATGTTGTAAGAGTGCTTGTACGCTATATATTTACGTCTGTGCAGCAATGATTGAAATGAATTTGAGAATGAAAGAATCTCCCGTCCTGTTGTGGTTGTCAGCCTTCATGATCTTCGCGTATTCGGCTTGTGTAAATCTAATTTATTTACCGTAACAAACCATTGGGAATGTAAGACGTAGGAATATCTTGAAATTTGTCTGTGAGTACCACCCTTGGATATGCATAATAAAGGCGCCCTCTGCTACTTCCTATACGTACAAGTGGGGTTTTGATCTTTCCTTGTGGAGTTGCATGGTCATGTTGTCTGTGTCTGAGTATTTGAAAAACAGTACACTCACTCACTCCTGTTTACCAATATCCGACACGTGTCAACCGATACTCACAGATTTTCATACACACAACCAAGGTCAAGTGAAAGACCTTGCACCCATAGAACAGTCTCCCTCAACCCATCTTTCCTCCCGTCAAGCAAGCAGTGAGTTCAGGCATCTTGGACTTTGATTTTTTTTTACTTATCCTTTGAAAGTAACAAGTTTTCGTAGTCATATAGGTGTTTGAACTAGGTAAAAGATATAGTGTGGCCATGCAGAGAAAACAAAAGAGGAGTGGGGAAGAAGGGTGAAGGGGAAGAGGTAACCATGCAAAGAGGATGGGGAAGATGGGGTGACTATAGGCTGGATGGGAAAGAAAGGATGGTCAGGGATGGGGAAAAAGTAGGGATAACCAGGCAGGATGGGAGAGAAGGGATAGTCAGAAAGTAGGTAGGAGTAAAGGGATAATCAGAGAAAATGGGTATAAATGGGGTAGGAAAGACGGGAAAATATGGGATAGAAGGGGTAGGCCAGACGGGAAATTAAGAGATGGGACAGGGACAGACACAGGGACAGTAGACCAGGACACACACACACACACACACACACACACACACACACACACACACACACACACACACACACACACACACACACACACACACACACACACACACACACACACACACACACACACACAGGCAGCCCACCCACACTACCGCCCCCCACCTGTGTAATATGATGATGTCTCTGACCGGGAATTTATTCATTTTGTCACTTCAATCAGGACCCGCTGTGCCGTGGGGACACCTGGAGAAAACTTGGTAGGTCTAATTCGGGACGCTGGTGCCCGCCTTTGTGCCCACTGGATAACATACATGGACTGCCCAGAGGAGAGTGAGTGTGTGTGTGTGTGTGTGTGTGGAAGGGAGAGGGGGAGGTATTATTATGGAAAGTCTTATATGGCACAGGGAAGCCCATAGTGACAAAAGGGTGACATATTTATCAAAGTCTTGTATGGTACAGGGAAGCTAGTTGGCAGGAAGGTGACATTATTATCAAAGTCTCTCAGGGTACAGGGAAAGTAAGTGAGGGAGTAGTAAGATAACATGGACTGGTCAGAGCTAGAGGGGGAGGGGGTTTATTATCAAAGTATCTCATGGTACAGGGATACCAGGTGTAATGGGGGATGAAGGGGGGTGATGGGAGATATAAGGATGGCGTGGTATTACTTTATGATTACCCTCAGATCTTTTAAGGGTCAGAGAAATGTGTAGGCTTGTATTTCTCTTCCCTGAGTCCTCGATCTAGAAAAAAAAATAATAACAGGTGTAGAAGTGGAGCGTATCAACTGTTCTCAATAATAACATCAATACAATATGATCAATAAACACTAATCTTGAGTCAACATCAATTACGAATCAAATAAAAATCTAATAATAATCCTGTGTGAAAATGGCATATATACGACGAGGATGTGACCGAAAAGTTATTATTTTGTTACTATTTTTTTGTGTTGAGGAGTCTACAGGTTCAGACACTACAACACTTTTTTTTTTTTTTTTGAGAACTGTACAAGTGCACCACCAATAGCATACATACATACATACACACACACTTACATACACACACACACACACACACACACACACACACACACACACACACACACACACACACACACACACACACACACACACACACACACACACACACACACACACACACACACATACACACGCATACATACATACATACATACATACATACATAACTTAGGGTGGTTGTTGGGCCCTCACACTCACTCACTAGACAATGAGCCTTAATGAGGGGCGACCAAGGGCACAAACTGGCGTGTCCCGTCGGTGGTAGTAGTTGTAGTGGTGGAAGGGGTGGTGTTGATGGTGGTGGTGTTGGGGGGGGGAAGGTGTTGGTGTTGCTGGTGGTGTTGGGGGGGGGGAAGGTGTTGGTGGTTGTGGAGAGGGGAGGTGTTGGTGGTGGTGGTGGTGGATAGGGTGGTGTTGGTGGTAGTGGGTTTGTGGGGGAAGTGTTGGTGGTGGTTGTGGGGTGGGGGGAAGGTGTTGGTGGTGATGGAAGGGGTGGTGTTGATGGTTGTGGAGGGGGGGAAGTGTTGGTGGTGGTAGGGTAGGGGGTGGTGTTGGTGGTGGTGGAAAGGGGTGTTTGTGGTGGTGGAAGGGGTAGTAGTGGAGGGGGGGGGAGGAGGTGTTGGTGGTTGTGGTGGGGGGGGGGGATCGGAGCACGTGACTAATCGGTATGAATAAATGGGCCGTGTGTTACGTTATCACTCCCCTCCGCCTCCCTCATTATCATTTTACGACTTCTATTGTGATTATAATAACCAATGACAAATTCGTGGCTGGAGGAGTGACACCGACCGTCTGCTGGATTTATCTCTAAGCGACCTTATCTGTGCATGTTACTATTTATCAACATAATTGCTCAGGTTATCGGGATACCATCAGTAAATTTGAGTCGCGTTCGTATCGTGGCATTGACTTCAGAAACGAGAATCGTATTTTGTTTAGTTTTTATACTCTAAACTTAACCTTAAATGTGTGTCGACTTTAATTTTGTGTAGGTGTATAATTATATGCTTGAGAATCACCCTTTTCATATATAAGATAACACACTTTAATAACACTCTTTAATAACATACTTTTACTACTCACTACATGAACACCAGCAGGGTCAGGTAAACACAGTGAGTCCAGTGGTGCGATGGTAAAAGGAACGACTCTGACGCACCATAAATGAAACTGGGCTTTATATTGTGGACGGGAAACATGTGAGCCTCGGAGGAGTTGCATCAAATGAGCTCTGACATGTTTATAGTTGGCAAGAGCAGAGTTCACCCGTGTTGATGTTGTCGTTTCATTATCGCGAATACCCTTTATTTCTTGGTTATGAGAGTGGGTGAGAGGCGGTGAGGCGGACGGACACACATACACATACATACATACGCACACATATACACACACACGCGCGCATACACTTCAGCTTACACACACACACACGCATCAGCACACACACACACACACACACACACGCATCAGCATACACACACACACACGCATCAGCACACACACACACACACACGTATCTGCATACACACGCACGCATCCATCAGCATACACACACACACACACACACACACACACACACACACACACACACACACACACATACCCACTCTCTCTCTCTCTCTCTCTCTCTCTCTCTCTCTCTCTCACGCATTAGTTCCAGGTTGGGCAAGACGGGGTTAATGGTTATTGTATCAGGGTTGTGGTATGGTTCTCTTGGTATCCCCATCATTCTAGTCTTTGTACTGTATAATCCACTAGAGAAAATAAAAATACCTATATGAGTGTGTACATTTAGAGGTTAAATAGGTGTTGTAATAAATATGTATTTTTTTTTTTTTTTTTTTTTTTTTAAGCATGTATCCATTACCATATGATTTTTTATTTCTTCTATATTTTAAGGCATGTGTCCATTTTCCCTATTTATGAGGGTATTTTTATTAGGGACCCTGCATGTGATATAGTCAGAAAATTGGAGATAAATGAGTCCTTCAAATATTGCCACGAAACACCATGCACCTATAGGGAAAGGGAGGTTGTTTCGTGGCATGGTCAGGAGGAATCAGAAGCCTCCAATTTTCATACGCGATCACAGGGTCCTTAATTAATAGGTGTTATGATTCTGAGGATTTTGTAGGTGTGACTGTTTTGTTATAGCCGTGATTCACTTCGCGTTTCTTCATAATTAAATGCAGAATATGAAATTGTACCGATCATTTTTTGAGTCCTTATATAGTGATTTAATGGGCATTGTAACTGGATTATTGGCTTTATTATTATTATTATTATTATTATTATTATTATTATTATTATTATTATTATTATTATTTTTATTTTT
>JAWQEG010004561.1:0-97500 GCA_033782935.1 Petrolisthes cinctipes | reverse complement strand
TGGGGCCGAACTGAATGTAAGTTTGGAGATAGTAGAAGTGTTAGTACCGGGGCCGAGATAGAGGTACAGAGCCGAACTGAATGTAAACAATGGCTGGTGTGTGTGAAAGTGTTAGTACCAGGGCCGAGATGGAGGTACAGAGCCGAACTGGATGTAAACAATGACTGTGGTGTGTGGGAGTGTTGGTGCCCTGGCCGAGAGAGACTCACCCATTGTGCCTCTACTTAGGGCGTATTGTTGTCTATCCCTTGTTTCTTTCCCGGGTTTGGAGGATTTGAGGAGGATTTCCCGTGTTTTGGCGCTGCGTTACGAGTCGTGGCGTCACTCCGTCTTAAATGACCCGGTTGTTCTCATGGCTGTATGTATTCCTAGTCACTGTTCTTGCCTGATCATCTCTGGATTTACTCTTTTGATCGTAATACTTTTTTCACTGGGATTCCTCTCCCTAGCAGTCAGAGCAGCCACGCCATTCATTGTAGCTTTACAAGATGATACTCCTGCTGATCAAACTTAGTGGCCAAGGTAAGATAATAGACCAAGCAAAAGACACACTTGGAATCACATAATCTTCTTTCAATTAAAGTGGTTGTCCATAATTAAATTCCTCATTATCATAAAAGACAAGAAAGGAAAGTCGACAAAGGAAAGGGCGCACCAGTTAATGACAGAATTAGACAGAGACAGATGAGACAAGGAAATGAGTTAGAGAGAATAGTTTACACTCCACCTCATACTGTGAAGGATGCAGCGTCATTAAGAGCTGTATTGTCCACAAGTATATCAGTTATATACATTATTTTTACACATATAGTAAGCATACCCTCAGGACAGGACAGGACAGGACAATACAGTACAGGGCAGGCAGAGAGCAGGGCAAGGCAGGACAGAACGAGGAAGGACCGGTTGAGAACAGGGCAAGGTAGGGGAGGTAGAGAGCAGGGCAGGGTCAGGGCAGGGCAGGGCTAGAAGAGAGCAGGACAGGACAAGGCAGGTAAAGAACGTGGCAGGACCCAAGACAGGACAGGACAGGCAGGGAGGCGCCACTCAGAGCCTCGACAGGCGTAAAGCCAAACCCTCACATAAAAATGAAGCGAGACACAATGGCAGCAGTTGAGGCAGAACCCAGGTACCGCTGACGACCACAATAATATTACCCCAGAGGTGGCCATATCAATCCGTATTTTATCATTCCTCATTTTATCCATCTCATTCCTCATTTTATTTTGCATCGCCGAAATAACTAGTTAATAATTTTACCAATCTCATTCCTCATTTTATCCATCTCATTCCTCACTGTATATTGCGTCGCCGATACAACTAGTCAATGATTTTACCCATCACACTCCTCATTTTATCCATCTCACCTTACATTTTGCTCATCTCACTCACTTTCTTAACGTGCTGCCTCGATTAATTCCAATGACAGGAGAGAGACACACACAGAGAGACCGTGAAGGACGTAAGGTGAGGGAAGAAGGAATAGGAAAGGAAACGAGAGAGAGAGAGAGAGAGAGAGAGAGAGAGAGAGAGAGAGAGAGAGAGAGAGAGAGAGAGGCAAGGAGGGAGGTAAGGGGAGAGGGACAGGAGGGAGACAAGGCCCTGGGACTGATCTCCGATGTTATCTCTACACTGACATGCTTTCTGTACTTTCTAATCTAGACAACTTATTATGACCTCGGAATATTTGCCCACCTATAATGAATTCCAATGGCGACTCAAGGATCATACAAGCCTTACGGGGTTGGGTGTTGTACTTGATATCGAATTAATGGGCCTACTGATACTTATTATAACTTCGATAATTTTTGCCAACTTGTGAATTTCCAAAGAATATACATTGTTTTAAAGAGGGGGTCGTCTCATATGGGTGAATTGAAGAGCCTACTGCTTCCCTCCTCTAAACTACTCCATGAAGCAACCAGACAGATCATTCAGCTCTCTCCACGTATTTTAATAATGTCACTTCACTTTAAGCTTTGACAGACAGTTCTCTTCATCTCCTCTGGTAGTGGGCGACATACAAAATTAATGTTGTGAGTATGTGTGGGTGTGTGTGCTAGTGCGTCTGCATGCGTGTTAGTTCCTTTGTGTTTGTATGTAGGTGTGTCTAAGTGCGCGTGTGTGCTAGTTCGTGTGGATGTTTGTGCCTGTGCGTGGTAATACATGTGCGTGTTAGTGCGTGTTTGTGCGTGCTCGGGGGACGTCAGAGATTCCGACAGAGGTGTAGCCTACTGTAGGTGGTCGGTCATGGGGCGAGGTGGCGTGGGGAGGAGAGGCCTACAGTACCTTCCTAACTTGGGGTGGCGTGGGGAGGAGAGGCCTACAGTACCTTCCTAACTTGGGGTGGCGTGGGGAGGAGAGGCCTACAGTACCTTCCTAACTTGGGGTGGCGTGGGGAGGAGAGACCTACAGTACCTACCTATAGCTTGGGGTGGCGTGGGGAGGAGAGGCCTACAGTATACCTTCCCAGCTCGTGCCCTGACCTGCTGATAATATCTCCAAGGGAATATACACACAAGGGGAACCAGACACCGACACTTAGGGATCCATATCAGCTCTCTGTCATATTGTAGGAATCAAAACACTAAACTAAACAAAGACATAGTTTACTCGGGGCCTTAACTGTCTAACCTCAATCTGATACGTCTTAAAACTTCTTTCTTTATCATTATCCAACTATATCATATTTATATCTACCTATATTTTATATTTACTTTTTGTGTACTCTGCGTATTTACTCTTCATCAGTTTTCTTTATAAACAAAAGGACTAAACAGTAATAGAGTTGTAATTATGTAAAAAAAATATTCCATATGTTAATTAGAAAAAAATAAATGTATTGGGCCTATGCCTATCATTGCACAACAATAATGAAGGTAAATAAATTACAGGCGCGTATGTTTTGAGGACGGAAGTTATGTTACACCTCCCCTCCCCCCTTTACTCTCATTCATTTATTCACTTCACTCACTCAAATCCTCCCTCTCTCATCTACTCACTCACGCCCTTGCACTTTCCTTCCCTCCCTCATTCCCTCACTCACTCCCTTTTGCACCCTCCTTCCCTCCCTCATTCCCACAATTCCTCACTCACTCCCTTTTGCACCCTCCTTCCCACCCTTGCACTTTCCTTCCCTCCCTCATTCCCTCACTCACTCCCTTTTGCACCTTCCTTCCCACCTTTACACTTTCCTTCCCTCCCTCATTCCCTCACTCACTCCCTTTTGCACCCTCCTTCCCAACCTTGCACTTTCCTTCCCTCCCTCATTCCCTCACTCATTCCCTTTTGCACCTTCCTTCCCACCCTTACACTTTCCTTCCCTCCCTCATTCCCTCACTCATTCCCTTTTGCACCCTCCTTAACTCCTTTGAACTTTCCTTCCCTCCCTCATTCCCTCAACTCGTCCCTCCTTCTCCTACAACACCACACTCTTATACCCTCAGGAACGGGTCGCAAACACTCTTACTTATGACATCCAATACTTCACAAGGTTTACGACCCACACACAACCTGATGCCAAATGACGTGCTCCAGGGGTAAGAGAGAGAGAGAGAGAGAGTTAGAGTTAGGTGCATCGTTCGTGCCTCTATCAACTCCCCATGATCAGTCTGGTCTTGGTGGGTCTTGCAAAAAATAAAAATAAGGAATATGAAAATAGAATATGGTACATAATTATGTCTTCCTTCCCGTACCGCATTATTACGAACTGTATACTGGCTGGGCACCATACTCACAACCAAACAATATTTTTTTTTACATTAGACCGATAAAAACAGGCATACGAGTGTAATAAGAGTAAAAAAATTCGAGTACGTATACATTAGTTACCAATCACAATACATCCTTGGTGCAGTGGACGGAGCTGAAGTCGATTATAAGCCACGTGCTGTGATTGGTTGGTTGGTTGTGAGTATAGTGCCGAGTCAGTATACAGTTGGTAATAATAACACACCCGGGTCTCCTCAGTTTGACTTGGGGTTTGTTTATTGATAAGATCTGGTCGCCCTCCCCCCTCCCCCCCGCCCCCTACTGCCCCCCTGCCCCCCTGCCCCTGGAGTCAGTCGCCGCGCCGCTCCTCGTGTTTTCCTACAATATGGGAAAGTCGGTGGGTTGGGGGGTGCGAGGGGAGCGAGAGGGAGGGGGGAGGAGGGAGCACCGCGATAAAGTTAGTGTTTGTGATGGGGTCGATAAGGAGGGTCAGTGTGTTGTGGTACTGATGGGAATGATGGGGGTACTGATGGGAATGATGGGGGTACTGATGGGAATGATGGGGGTACTGATGGGAATGATGGGGGTACTGATGGGAATGATGGGGGTACTGTATGTATGTTTGTGCCTGGGAGGAGGAGGAGGAGGAGAAGAAGAGAATGAGAGGGTCTGGTGTACTCTGGTCGATTATGCCACGTACACACACATTTATTCATTCTGATTTCCTCGTCCCTTCCATCCACCCTTCCTTCCTTCATTACCTTGTCTTTTCCTTCATTCATTCATTCATTTCCTCGTCCCTTCCATCCATCCTTCCTTCCTTCATTACCTTCTCGTTTCCTTCATTCATTCATTCATTTCCTCGTCCCTTCCTTCATTCATTCATTCATTTCCTCGTCCCTTCCTTCCTTCATTCATTCATTTTCTCCTTACGTACACATTTGTTTCATTCTGATTTCCTCATCTCTTCCTTCATTTCTTACTTTTAATCCTACCTTTCTTCATTTCTTACTTTTTCCTCCCTTCCTATATTCTTACTTTTTCCTCCCTTCTTAATTTTTCCTTCCTTCCTTAATTTCTTACTTTTTCCTTCCTTCCTTCATGTCATACCTTTTCCCCTTTTCTTTCATTTCTTACTTTTTATCCTCCCTTCCTCCATTTCTTACTTTTTTTTCCTTTCTTCCTTCAGTTCTTACTTTTATTTCCTCCCTTCCTTCGTTTCTAGTCTTAAATATTTGGTTTCTTTTCATCCTTCTGTTAATGTGCAAGATACATAATAGAGTACTGGACCTGTGGAGTCATGTAGGGAAGGTAACATCCGTGAAGACCTTCCCACGCTGCCTGGTAAAGCATAGGTTATGTTAGATAAAGTTAGGGTAGGTTAGGTTTCGTAAAGCTAGGTTAAGTTATTCTTTTTTTATTTTAGGTTATAATAGGTCAAGTTTTTCTTGGTTAGGTTAGGCTATTTTACGTTAGATTAGAATATTCTAGGTTAGGTTAGGTTAGGTTAAGAAAGTTATGTTATTTTATTTTTTATTTTATTTTATTTTATTTTATGTTAGGTTATTATAGGTTAAGATTTTCTTGGGTAGGTTAGGTTAGGTTACGTTGGGTTAGAATATCCTAGGTTGGGTTAGGTTAGGTTAGGTTAGGTTAGGTTAGTAGATTAGGTTATGTACAAGGAATGACAGTTACATAGACCAGGGAGTAAGGATAGTAAAGAATGAAGGAAGAGGAGGAGGAGAAATGGAAGAGGGGCAAGAGGGAAAAGAGATGATGGAGGAATAAGAGAAGAGTAGGAAGAATAAGAAGGAAAAGTAAAGGTGGAGACAGGAGAGAACGAAGAAAAAATACAAAGAAAAGAGAGGTGTAAATGAAGAAGATGAGAAGCAGGAGCAGATATAATAATAAAAGGAAGATTATCACTACTAAAAAATTAATTAGCAACAACAACAACAACAATAACAACAACAGTATGCAAAGATGAACCAGCAACAATAAGAAAATGACAACCTGGTTCTCATTATATTAAATCTACTCTATTACATAAACCAACGAAAAGTACACAGAAATATACATAGATACAATGCACAAATGGGTTTTTTGGTTTGGTTTGGTTGTGAGTAGGTACACACACACACACACACACACACACACACACACACACACACACACACACACACACACACACACACACACACACACACACACACAGTACATATATACAGGTTTACACACACACACACACACACACACACACACACACACATACACACACACACACACACACACACATTCCCAGGCGGTGTAGCACAAGTGAATTATTATTATTGTTATTATTATATATTTATGTTTTGGAGGGAGAGGCTGCCCCCCAACCAGGCCGGGACAAGTAAAGCGTTACCAGGACCGTGTTGTGTGTCAGGGGGACGGTTACCTCATTACCATACCATCAACATCCGTCTTCACTGCCTGTCTCTCTCTCTCTCTCTCTCTCTCTCTCTCTCTCTCTCTCTCTCTCTCTCTCTCTCTCTCATCATTGTATTGTTGTATTGGATGTTATTGATATGACTCTCGTATAATTATTCCACTGCTAGATTATGAAGCCTGATTATCTCTCCACCAATGACACAACAAAACAAACACACACACACACACCTGCCACACAACACACCAAACACACAAACACCTGCAACAGCAAAGCAAACACACACACACCTGCCACACAACAAAGCAAAGCAAACACATACACATCTGCCACAACAAAACAAACACACACACCTGCCACACAACAAAGCAAACACACACTCCTGCCACACGACAAAACAAAGCAAACACATACACACACCTGCCACACAACAAAACAAAGCAAACACATACACACCTACCACAAAAAAGCAAACACACAGACACCTGCCACAACTAAGCAAACACACACACACACACACCTGCCACACAACACACCAAACACACAAACACCTGCAACAGCAAAGCAAACACACACACACCTGCCACACAACAAAGCAAAGCAAACACATACACATCTGCCACAACAAAACAAACACACACACCTGCCACACAACAGAGCAAACACACACTCCTGCCACACGACAAAACAAAGCAAACACATACACACACCTGCCACACAACAAAACAAAGCAAACACATACACACCTACCACAAAAAAGCAAACACACAGACACCTGCCACAACTAAGCAAACACACACACACAGACACCTGCCACACAACAAAACCAACCTTCAAACACCTGTACTGTGTAGCCATTACCATCCCATACAATTGTAGTGACGTGGGACATTCATATCACTACAGCTGCTCAGAGGAAGGTGGTGAAAATAAACACTTACACATCTTACTAATCATAGAAATGTATCTAAATGACCTCTAAAACATTTACATTTTATAGTCACTTCTGGTCTACCACAGAATAGGCTTCCTTATATATATATATATAGGTAGGGAATTAACAACCTCATATGAAACTACTTATAATGATATTCAGGAGCCATAATTTTTGCTAAAGAAAAGCTATCATCACAAGTGTATAGCAGCATCTTTATTAATTAACATTTATCCAAACAATGATCTCTCTTAACTTGCACAATGACCAACACCAGATGATTGTATTGTAATTTAAAAGGGAGACGCCAATGACAGTCCAAGGGTCAAGGTTAAGAAACACGTGGTGACATATTTATTATAAGGACCACAACCCTTACTGAACCATACGACCAGCCCCCTTAAAGAACCACTGGGCCACGGCACCTGCTGTAGTTTATCATCTTTCTTGGAGTCACCAGGAGTTTCCACCTTCCTTCCCTGTTTTTCACTGTAACATTAAAGGACCCTGTGATCGTGTATGAGATCTGGTGGCTTTTGATTCCCTCTGACTATGCCACGAAACAAGTTACTTCAATGCAGGTGGTGTTTCGTGGCAATGTTTGAAGCACTCACTAACCTCCTATTTTTTCTTGACTACATCACGGTTGTTCTTAAGGGGGTAGTACAGTGTTGATGAATCTGGAGCAAATGATTCCCCCAAACTATTCCAAGCAACAGGCCTGGTACCATTAATTCTGTTATTGTTTTGGTCCTGTTTCTTAGCATACTTTGGAGGAATCAAGGCACTCTAATGTACCAAAAATATACTACCTCATTAACTTGTACCCTAATTAAGTTTACATCTGGGTCCCGTTTGTCTGATACGTACTGTACCTGCAGATAAATATAAATATAATATACTTACACTCTCAGCCTCGTCATTTATCCTGTAGGATTTAGACATTATTCTGAACGGTTCTTACTGACTGAGAAAACCGAGGAAGTTACATAGTGAAGCACCAAAGTAACTAATTATTGATAAGTATAAAATTAAACACCACCTACTGTACTGTATATTTTCTAAGAGCTTGAGAATGTTACAAAAAAATACAGACACGGAGGTTGGACACTACTGTAGCCTCCAAGCCCTGCGAGGCAACACGGGTCTGGTGTGGTGTGGAGGCTTTGAGTGAGGGAGATAGGGAGGGTGATCTGCCTGGCCTCTCACCACTAATTAAGTATTCTCAGGTGTGTCTCCATCGCTCCATTAATCTCTATTGTCGGCACTGACCGTCCTCTCACTCTCTCCTTTTCTCTTTCTTTCTCTCCGCCTCTATGCCTCATTCTCTCTCTCTCTCTCACACACACACACACACACACACACACACACACACACACACACACACACACACACACACACACACACACACACTCATATTAATTAATTATATTGTAACATGTGTATTTTCAGCTTTCGGGCTGCCATCCCCTAAATAAACCGTTTATTATTATTATTATTATTATTATTATTATTATTATTATTACACACACACACACGAATGAAGTAGTAAATGAGAGACGTTGAAACCGGGAGGTAGATGAAAAGATGTGTGAAAGTGAGAAAAAGGAGAAAATGAAAAGAAGGAAAGGAGGACGAGAAAGGGAATGAAAGAATTAAAAAATGTGGAGGAAGAAGGAGGAGAGAGAAGGAGAGTGAGGCAGGGAGGAAAGCAAAGGTGGTGAGAGATGAAGGGAGAGTTGAGGGAGGGAACGAAGGAAGGAGGAATAGTGAAGGAGAGAGGGAGAAATGGTGGGGATAGAAATAGAGAGGTGAAGGAGAGAATATGGGAACAAAGGTGGGAAAGAGTAAGACTGAGAGAGAGAGAGAGAGAGAGAGAGAGAGAGAGAGAGAGAGAGAGAGAGAGAGAGAGAGAGAGAGAGAGAGAGAGAGAGCGAGAGAGACTGTGTGTGGGAGGGATGGAGAGGGAGAGAGAGAGACTGTGAGGAAGAGTGAGTGAGATGGAGATAGAAAGAATAAGAGAGACTGTGGAAGAGATAGAAAATGAGGGAGTGAGGGAGAGAGGTAAAGAGAGAGAGAGAGACTGAGGAGAGTGGGTGAGAGAGAGAGAGATAGAAAAAAAAGTGACTGAGAGAGAGAGAGAGAGAGAGAGAGAGAGAGAGAGAGAGAGAGAGAGAGAGAGAGAGAGAGAGAGAGAGAGAGAGACTGAGGAAGAGAGTGAGTGAGGGAGAGAGACTGAGAGAGAGAGAGAGAGAGACCGTTTGTGAGAGAGAGAGAAAATGAGTGAGTGAGAGAGAGAGAGAGAGGGAGAGTTCAGAGGGGTAGGTAGGTAGGTATTGACTTCACCATTTATTCACCATTAGCTCGGGGAATATATCTCTGTCTCCCCCAACTCCCCCACCATTACTCAGCGCCCCTTCCCAGCCCCCTCCCCCCCCCTTCCCCCAACACACACACACACACATTACCTCATCGTCTTAGACTTTGCTTGTTTTATCTCTGTATTTTTTAATTATTATTATTATTATTATTTTGTTCTCATCTATATTATGTTCTTTTTGGTGCATCTGTTACCCTGTGTTTCAAAAAATTTAATAACCAATTTTTTTTATTTTTTTTTTTATTTTTTATAGTTTTGGGTATTTAAAGGTCTGGCTTGGACTTACTTTCGCTATATGGTGTTGGCCTTGGTGATGCATTTGTTTACATCTGTCCTACCTACATAATTATGTCCTCACTTTTCTTTATACCTATTTACACTTGTCCCACTATTGTTTAAACGTCGCTATACCTGTTCTATATCTGCCTACATCTGTTCTATATCTGCTTGCATCTGTTCCACATCTGCTTACACTAGTTCCACATATGCTTACACTTGTTCCACTTCTGCTTACACTTGTTCCACACCTGCTTACACCTGTTGCACACCCGCTTACCCCTGTTCCACATCTGCTTACACCTAGTCTACATCTGCATACACTTGTTCTACATCTTCTTATACCTGTTCCACATTTGCTTACACTTGTTCCACACCTGCTTACATCTGTTCCACATCTGCTTACATCTGTTCCACATCTGCTTACACCTGTTCCACATCTGCTTAAACCTGTTCCACACCTGCTTCTTACACCTGTTGCACACCTGCTTACACGTGTTCCACATCTACTTATACCTGTCACTACATCTGCTTCACTCATCCTATTCCTAATTATTAAAGATACATACCCTTTCCTCTCTACTTCTTTAATTGTCCCTCCTTTCCTTCTTGTCATTTCCTGCTTGCTTGCTGTCTCACCTCTCTATCACCTACCTCTTCTCTCGTTCTGCAGGGTCTTCCAGGCTTTGGACGGTCTTCTTTTATCCTCAAATCAGTCCTTCCTACTTCGCTTACTTTCACCCTCTTGTTTTGTCTGTGGTCGTCCTTCTTAATCTTCCTTCAGTCTTCCACTTCTTCGTTTCTCCCTTTATTCTTTCAGTCCTCATCTCTTCGTATTCCTACTCCTTCTCCCTCACTCCGTTTCGTCTTTCACTCTATCTCTTCACCGTTCGTTTTAATACTCCTACACCTCCTCCCCTTTCAGTTTTTCATTACCTTAGCAGATTAAAGATATGGTTTTAACCCTGTTTGTCTGTCTGTTTGTTGGTTGGTTAGTTGTCTAAATATCTCAATAACTTAGGGACGGATTAGTGAAGACGTCTGTGGCGCGGCTTCAAACTTTGAGACAGTCTCTTCAATAATTTTACAGTAAAATTGTAAAAGTTGGCCTGAGAATGAATATTCCAGGCTTGTCTTTGACCTTACCTTGTAGCTGATGCTTCCCATATATTACTGTACCCCTGGTGAGCAAGTAAGGGCCAAGGCAAGGGCCTCATTGTGGGCCATGGTGAGGGCCACTATGAGGGCCAGGATGTGGGGGCCACAGTATACATGAGACAGGCAGTGTGGCCTCGTCGCCTCCAACACTCGACGTCTAGATGAATTTATACTCCCTAGATGAAAATTATTGTCATTGTGCTGTCTGGACTGCGGCTGTGGAGGTGTTTAGTGGGCGCTGCAGGGGGCAAATCCCCCCCCGGTGAGAGACCCGGCATCGGCCCCTCCTGGAACCGCCCCTACTGCCCTCCAGATGATGGCCTCCCCGCTGCCACAACGACCCTTACATCCAACCTCACTCACAAGGCTCATGCCCTTCTTGTTCTACCAAGCGCAGCAATTTTGAGATTTATGTCAAAGACAAAGCAAGACCATGGGTCGACTTAGTTTCCATAGGGAGTGTAACCTTTTTGCTTGGAAATGGTGAAGTAATTTCAAATATCCATAAATTTTTATATCTCCACATTATTTCTCAAGCAGCGAGGCCGTGACGTTTAGAAATGGTGTGCTGACCACGGTGCGTATATCGGCTCGGACTGTAACGAATGGTGACGTGATTTCATTATAAGAAATATGAATTTATCCGGCGGGGAGCGAGCCGAGGAATGCCGAGTTACAGGAGCGGACAAAGGGCGCGTGGGATGCCGCCTTGGGCCTCACTGTGAGTCCTACTGTTGGTGCGATGACATGTAATAAGCCCAGGTATTTCCAGTGATAGTGTTGAGGCGGCGAGGAGAAACCCTGTGTAATAATAATGAGGCAGAGGTCAGGCTGGGGGGCAACTTATTCTAACTCATGCATACTCTCTCTTCCTCTCTTCTTTCCTCTCTTCATCTCTCCCTCCCTTCCTTTTATCTTCCCTCCCTTCCTCCTCTTCCTTCCTATCTTCATCTCTCCCTCCCCTCCTTTTATCTTCCCTACCTTCCTCCCTTCCTCTAATCTTCCTCCCTCTCTTCATCTCTCCCTCCCCTCCTTTTATCTTCCCTACCTTCCTCTCTTCCTCTCTCCCTCACCTCCTTTTATCTTCCCTCCCTTCCTCCTCTCCTCCCTTCCTCTCTTCCTCCCTCTCTTCATCTCTCCCTCCCCTCCTTTTATCTTCCCTCCCTTCCTCCTCTCCTTCCTCTCTTCCTCCCTTCCTCTTTTCCTCCCTCTCTTTCTTTCCCTTTTCCTTCCTCTCTCCCGTCCTTTTTTTAATCCCTACCATTTATCTCCCTTACTCCTTTATAGTATCTCCCTCCTCCTTCCCTCACTTGTCTTTTGTTTTCCCCTTCCTTCTTACCTACCTGCCTCCCTTTTCATCCCCATCCTTCCTACCTAGCTCCCTCGCTCCCTCTCTCTCACTAGCTCCCTCACTCCCACTTCCCTTTCTCTCTCTCTCCCTCCCTTCTACCCTTCCTCTTTCTCTCCTTCCTTTCCCTTCCTCTCACAAAATAGACTGCTGAGCATGTACCGTAGTAAAAGAGGTAATGATCACACACACACACACACACACACACACACACACAAAGGTATATCCAAAGTTGTATTCCATCACAGTTCTTCTCTCATGTTTTCTTCTTCATGTTTTTTCGTTGCTTTTTTTTAGTCCGTCTGTTTCCTTCCTCCTTTCCCGTTTTCTCTCCTGTTTTCCATCTTCATTTTCTGTTCCTCACACACACTCCGTTTTCTTTTATGTATAGTATCTTGTCTTTGTGCCTATTTTCTGTTTATCCATCTCTCTTCATTATATATTCTTTTATTTTATAGTTCCGTCTCCCTTTTCCTTCATCATCATCATTCTCTCTCACTTGTTCTGTCTCTCTGTCCCTCTCGTTTTGTCCTTCTGTTCCTCTCTTTTTTCCCTCCCTCTGTCGGTGGTGTGTCCTTCCTTCCCTCTCCTTTTTCCCTCCCTCTCTCGTTGTGTCCTTCCTTTCCTCTCCTTTTTCCCTCCCTCTCTCGTGCTTGCCCTTCCCTCCTTCCCTCACTTGTGTCGCGCCTTTCCTTCTTTCTTGCCATGCCCTTCCCTCCCTCCATCTCTTTCTCTTTGCTTGTCTTCTCTTCCCTCCCTCGTTCTATCCTTTCTTAGTCCCTTTCTCTTACCCCCTATTTCTCTCTCCCTCTCTCTATATATCTATCTATCTATCTCGCCCTCCCTCTATCCATCTCCCTCCTTCCCTCCATCTCCCTCCCTCCTCTATCACCCTCTATTTCTCTCCCCATCTTCATATTATTCTTCCTCTTCCCCTGTCACTCTCTCTCCCTCCATCTTCATATCTCTACCTCTCCTTCTCACTCTCCTCTCCCTCTCCCTCTCCCTCCTATAGCCAGGGCGGCCGCAAGACAAGGAGGCTGTGGTGGACATTCCTGTTGGTTTCAGACCGCTTTACCTGTGTCGATGCGGGGCCGATAAGTGAGATGGACCTGGCGATAGGGAGACTGATACACCCAGGGTCAACCTAAACATTCACCTGTTTACACGCCGACACACACACACACACACACACACACACACACACACACACATACACACATGCAACATCCACACACACACACACGCAGTACACACATACACACACATGCAATACACACACACACACATGCAATATCCACACAAACATACCATACCACGACACACACACACACACACACACACACACCGCCGGGGCTCGGGTGACGGACGCCGGTGAACTATGATGGTGAGGCCAGGCCAGGGCAAGACAACGACGCTCCCACGGCCTCCCTCCTTCCTTCCCTCCCGCTGCGCCTTCCTTCTTCAGGGGGTTTCCTTCTACCCACGCACCCAGGCACGCACGCCGAGAAAGTGTACCCATACCACTACATAATAATATACACACACAGTAAATTTTCTCAACGATAACTTTACCTAGAATATCTAAGAGTACTACAATTATGAATATATATATACCTTAGGTTCTCATCGATATCTTTACCTAGAATATCTAATGCTACTACAGTAATGACTATATGCATAATGTTCTCAACGATAACTTTAACAATAATGATACTACTTCATAATAATATACATACACAGTTGATTTTCTAAACGATAACTTTACCTAGAATATCTAATGCTACTACAGTAATGACTATATGCATAATATTCTCAACGATAACTTTAACAATAATGATGTTACTTCATAATTATTATATACACCCACAGATTTTTATTTTCTCAACAAATAACTTTAAATAGAATACCTGAGTCTATTACAGTACTTAATTAACTATATACATAATTTTCTCAATGGTTAACTAAAATATCTAATGCTACTACAATAATGACTATATCCATAATGTTCTCAACGATACCTTTAATTAAAATACCTGGTCTTACTACAGTAATTTTTTAATATATACATTATTTAGTGGAAGAGGAGATGTTTAGGGGCAAGGCAAGAATGTATTATAAAAAGAATTTCCCCTTTAACTTTAGTACTTGATGCTGTACATATTACTCTTGAACTCAGCCACACAAAGCTCTGAGTTCTGCCACACACCACTCTGAGCTCAGCCACACAACAACACTCTGAGCTCAGCCACAACACAACACTCTGAGCTCAGCCACACAACAACACTCTGAGCCCAGCCACAACACAACACTCTGAGCTCAGCCACAACACAACACTCTGAGCTCAGCCACACAACAACACTCTGAGCTCAGCCACACAACAACACTCTGAGCTCAGCCACAACACAACACTCTGAGCTCAGCCACACAACAACACTCTGAGCTCAGCCACAACACAACACTCTGAGCTCAGCCACACAACAACACTCTGAGCTCAGCCACACAACAACACTCTGAACTCAGCCACACAACAACACTCTGAGCTCAGCCACACAACAACAACTCTGAGCTCAGCCACACAACAACACTCTGAACTCAGCCACACAACAACACTCTGAGCTCAGCCACACAACACAACACTCTGAGCTCAGCCACACAACACCACTAAGCTCAGCCATTAAGCCACAGTGGTATACATGAACACAGTGATTTCGGAGTAAGCTGTGTGATAATCCAGCTTAGTCAATACTTTATACCACGCTAACAGGCTGAGGGTAGGTGTGGTAGGTGGGTGGGTAGGTGGGTGAGTAGATGGGTGAGTAGGTGGGTTTGAGGTGAGTGGGTGCTGGATCATTGGGTTAGTGGGTGAGTAGGTGGGTTTGGGGTGAGTGGTGGATCATTGGGTTAGTGGGTGGGTAGGTGGGTTTGGGGTGAGTGGGTGCTGGATCATTGGGTTAGTGGGTGAGTAGGTGGGTTTGGGGTGAGTGGTGAGTGGGTGCTGCATCATTGGCTTACTAGTGGGTGAGTAGGTGGGTTTGGGGTGAGTGGTGAGTGGGTGGGTGCTGGATCATTGGGTTAGTGGGTGGGTAGGTGGGTTTGGGGTGAGTGCTGGATCATTGGGTTAGTGGGTGGGTAGGTGGGTTTGGGGTGAGTGGTGAGTGGTGAGTGGGTGCTGGAACATTGGGTTAGTGAGTGGGTAGGTGGATGGGTTATTCATTTGTTGCATGGTGGATCAGTGGGTGAGTGGATGGGTGAGTATATGGGTATGGGTAATTAAATTAGTGGGTGGGGTTCAGTGGATAGGGTGGGTGGGTGATTTTATGGGTAGTAGGGTGAAATTAATGGGTGGTATCAGTGGGTGTGTTAGATAAGTGGGATTTGTAGGTGGCTGGGTGATTAGGTGGGTGAGTTTATGGGTGGAATCAGAGGGTGGCTTAGATGAATGGGTTTGGTGGGTGGGTGGATTGATGGGTGAGTTTATGGGTGGGTTAGATGAATGGGTTTCGTAGGTGGGTAGGAGGATGGGTGAGTTTATGGGTGGGTTGTGGATTAATGGGTGGGTTAGATGAATGGGTTTGGTGGGTGGGTTGTAGGATGGGTGAGTATATGGGTGGGTTGTGAATTAGTGGGTGGGTTGGGTGGGTTGTGGATTAATGGGTGGATGAATGGGTGTGTATATGGGTGGGTTGTGGACCAGTGTGTGGGTGATGAGTGGTGGTAGGGTGACACTCATTACCCTCATCTTTAACACCATTACCACCACCACCGTCATCACCATTACCACCACTGTCATCATTATCATCATCATTCATCACCACTTGTAACCCATCACCACAACCATCATCGTCATCATTTTACCACCAATACTACACTGTGCTACCATTACCATTATCATCACCATCACCACAATCTTCGTCATCACTTTACCACCTATACTATTTTTTTTTTAGGCTACACTGTTCCACCACTACCATCACCATCACCATCACTTTACTACCCATACTATATATAGATTACACTGTTTCACCACTACCATCATTATTACCATCACCACAACCATCACCACAACCATTACCAATACCATTACCAATACCATAATGTTTTTATTGGATGCAACACGACCCGGTATTTATATTATTATGTTTTCTTTCTGTTATTTATTCCTCTTCGGGTTTTCTTTACACGTGGAATAAAAACAAGAATATAGCCCCTTTTCCCTTCCCAGCCCCCCCCCCTCCCCCCCATTCCCCATCTCCCCCCCTCTTCTCCCCCTTCGTCGCACCTCACGCCCGCCCCTCCAAGGAGTTAATTGAAAGATAAGAGATAAGACGGAGGCGAGTGTGGCCAAGGGCGGGGAAAGGTGGGTGAGAGGGGGTGAAGGGGGGTTAAGGGAAGGAGAGAAGAGGTAAAGGGAGGAAGGGAAGGAGAGAGGGAGAGGAGGAAAGGTGGGTGAGAGGGAGAGGAGGTAAGGTGGGTGAGAGGGGGTGAAGAGGAGGGAAGGAAAGGAGAGAGGGAGAGGAGGAAAGATGGGTGAGAGGGGGTGAATAGGGGTTAAAGAAAGGAAAGAAGAGGTAAAGGGAGAAAGGGAGGGAGAGAAGGAGAGGGAGGAAAGGTGGGTGAGAGGGGGGAAGGGAAGGAGAGAAGAGGTAAAGGGAGGAAGGGAAGGAGAGAGAGGGAGTGGAGGAAAGAAAGGAGAGAGAGTGAGAGGGGGAAGGGAAGGAGAGAGAAGGAGAGGTGGAGTTCGGTATAGGAGAGAGTGACTGTATGGATGGAGACAACGACAGAGAAGGGAAGAGAAAGAGAGAAAGGAATGAAGGGAGAATCGCCCCTTCCCCTCTTACTGTACTTCACTCTCTCGACCAACAAATATATTCTTCTTCACTTGGCAGCTTACACTACACATTTTCCTTAGACAGAAACACCATTAGAGAAAGACAAACAAAATTATAAATAGAAAATTCTCCTCTCTTTGTGTTTCATTTCAGTCGAGAACAGAAACTCACCTCATTGTTACGTGTTTAAAATGAACTGCGAGATGTTGTGTTGTTGGTGAGGTTGTAGTTACTGATTTCATCCATATTGTAATCACGAAACAAATTCTCGTAGTTAAAGTGCTGATTTGTGATTCAGTTTGGAGGAATCTGTAGTGTTTATAGTTTTCGGTTCCATCACATATATATAAGGGGAGATTTTCCTGTTGGTAAATTGGAGGTCTACTGAATACTCCAAACTATGCCAGGAAACAAATCACCTCGTTGTTATTGATAAGGGGATTTGTTTCGTGGCATAGTTTGGAGGAATCAGTAGCACTCCAATTCACCAACAAGAAAATCCCCCCTTAATTAAAGCTACGTTGTAACCTTCTCTGCTGACCATTGAACAGAGATCTTACTAACCGGGTCATTAAAATTTTGTTGAGAAGGAATTGAAGGCCGGCTGATTATTCCAAACTATGCCAGGAAACAGACCAGTACCTCAGTGTTAGGGATATGTATTGTAGCATAGTTTGGAGTAATCAGTATCCCTCCAATTCACCGACACCTGATTACCCTCTTAAAGTAACATATTCAACACAAGGAGAGCAAGGAAGGAAAACTTGCCCTTCTGACCATTCAAGTCTTTTGTTCATCTGTCCAACTGACTGACAAACTAATCAGCTAACTACCTGACTTGCCATCCAACCAACCAACCAAACAACAAAGTAACTGACTGGCTTACTGCACACACATGTACACGCACACACTTGCACACACACATACACACTCGCAAGCACACACAGTTAAATCATGCAGAGCTAGTAACCTGGGCTGCAACACACACACACACACACACACACACACACACACACACACACACACACACACACACACACACACACAGAGTTAAACCAGAACTAGAAACCTGGGCTCCAAATATTCCCAGTTGTCATTGTGTGTGTGATAGCATCTGGGTCTGGGGCGCAAAAAGACGGGGAGAGGTTGGTTGGTTGGTTGGTTTGGGGAGTCCCGTGGCCGCCCTCATTACCCGCCTGTCTACTCTGGCCCTCTCCACTCGCCCACTCCCTTGGCCTGGTCCATTCCGCTCTCCTTCCTTCTTCTTCTCCTCTCTTCTTCGGCCAAGCCCATCTCTTACTTTTAATCCTTAGTTGCCTCTCCACCCCACCTTCATCTCCTAGTTTCATCTTTACCATTATCTCCTTGGCCCTTTCCTTCCCACTCTTCTGTTCCTGACCCTGACCCTCTATTTTACTCCTCCTTGGGCTGCTCTTTCTCACACGCCTGCCCATGCACTGCCCACTTCTTCCTCTTTTTCACACGTATCCCACCTTCTCCAGCCACACCCGTAACTTCCAACCACATCCCTCTAGCTCCCCTCCTCCCTTCCCCTTCGGTCCCTTCTTCCACTGCCACACCCGTCCCCTCCTTCTACCCCTCCTCAACCACCTCCTCCCCTCTTTTTCCGCCATGTCGACTTCTCCCTTTCACTTACTTTGGACCTCCTCCTCCTCCCCTCAACCCACGCCCCTCCCCCTCGGCCCCTTCCTCCCTTCAACCCCCGCCCCACCCCCTCAGCCACCTCCCCGCCCCGCCCCGCCCAGCCCCACCCAGACTAACACGCTAATTATAGGTTCAAGAGAGACAGGAGTACATGTACTGTTTTGTGGAGTCAGTCTTTACCTTGAACCTCCTGAGTGATGGGCAGGTTATTTTCAACTGACAGCCTCACCACACACACACACACACACACACACACACACACACACACACACACACACACCACCACCTCAACAGCATCACCTCAATACAAGCATCTCTGAGCACTTATGTTTCTTTGTTTATCTCATAGTGTGTGTCAAGCTCTCAGCATTGCCATATAATCATCAATTAGTGTCACTCCCATGCAGCACCAACCAACACCATCATCTCAGCACCATCATTATCATCTTCACCCTAATACAAATATCTTATTACTATTTTCAAGCATCATCTCAGCACTATCATCATAACCCCAATATAAATATTTTATTATCAATCATCATCATTTCAGCACCATTATCTTCTTCATGACCTTCAAACATATTATTATCAAGCAGCAACATCTCGGTATCACTACATCATCTCAACCAACAACCCTTCATTACTCACTATTTTCTCAGCATCCCAGCATCAACCAAAAGCACTCTCAAATCATCAACCTAACGACGACGTATCTTTATCTTCTCAACATCTCAGAACTCACCAACATCATATCCCCATCATCTCCTTAGCATCCCAGCATCATTTTCCTAACATCACACAACCACCCAACCAACCACCAGCATCTTATCGCTATTTCCTCATTATTCCAGCATCATCTTTTTAACATCTCAGCACCAACCAACCAACATCTTATCACCATCTCCTCATTACCCAGCATCATCTTCCTAACATCAACCAACCAACCAACCAACCAACATCTCACCTTCCGGCGCCCCAGGTGTGAGGTGACTGGAGGCCCGGCATCCCGTGGCTCCAGTAATTCATTCATCCCGGTGTAAACAAGGGGAGGGAGGGAAGGAAGGAAGGAGGGAGGGAGGGAAAGGGAAAAACACATCCCTCACCAAGATTTATGACTCGTCTTGACTCACGGACGGAAGGACAATTTCGCGTGATCATAAAATTATCCTAAATTCCTCAGATCTTATCTCGGCGGAGGCAGCATACCTAAGGAAAAAGATGCGAGAGATGCAAATGTAAACAGCGTGCAGCATCGTGTGTATATGTGTGTGATGGGGGAGAGGGAGGGAGTTACAGTTAATAAGTGTGTCAGTCTTCTTCCATCCTCTGTGTGTGTGTGTGTGTGTGTGTATGTCTGTGTGTGTGTGTACTCGTAAAATTCTTGTGTATATTAATCTCACAGAGGTGGTCGAAATTTTAGTTGCCTGTATATTACACCACTTTGTACTATCTGAAAATTATAAATATACGAACACAGTGATCTGAAAGGTTAAGTTCAGGGCATGGTTAGTGTAGTGATGAGTTTGCAGACACTAATTTGAAGAGAAGTGAAATAGTAAAAGTAGTGTTAGTCGTAATAGTCATGATAATGCTAGTAATTCAGACAGTTTATTTATAGTGGTTATGGTAGTGGTGGTGGTGGTGGTGATGGTGGTGTTACAATGGTAGTTATGAAGGTGGTTGTGGTAGTGGTATTAGTAATGATAGTGCTGATGGTCTTGGTGATAGTGGTAATGATAATATTAGTGATGGTGGTGGTGATGGTGTTGGTGGGGGACAGAGGGTAAGGTTGGTGAATAGGGTGAGTGGTAGTGGTGGTGTTGGTGGGGGACAGAGGAGGGTAAGGTGGGTGAACAGAGTGGTGGTGGTGATGGTGGTGTTGGTGGGGGACAGAGGAGGGTAAGGTGGGTGAACAGAGTGAGTGGTGGGGGTGTTGGTGGGGGACAGAGGAGGGTAAGGTGGGTGAATAGGGTGAGTGAATATTCGCATGAAAGGGAGTTAAGCATCAAACAAGGCAGCGAGGAATGCATTGAGGGCGAGCAGTGTAAGGCGCCCACCTCCATTGTACCCCGACCCTCACCAGTGGGAAGAGTCACTCGGGTGTAAACAGAGAGAGACAGATCTTCTCATTGTCTCTCCTCTTTCCCTCGCTCTGTCCCTATATGTCTCTCTCTCTCTCTCTCTCTCTCTCTCTCTCTCTCTCTCTCTCTCTCTCCTCTCTCTCTCTCTCTCTCTCTCTCTCTCTCTCTCTCTCTCTCTCTCTCTCTCTCTCTCTCTCTCTCTCTCTCTGATATACCTGTGAGGAGAGACTGATTTCCTTGACCGGCCTTTCTTTGACCACAGACATTTGATATATCCATTAAGAATCTGTCTTTCACTCTGACAGAAAAGGTATGATCTTAATCTGGTCTGCTTTTTTTTTTTTTTTTCAATGTAATCCCTCTCTTTTCTACAATGATGTTTCTCACTTCACTAATTCTTTCATCGTGTCTTTTTTTTTTCTCCTACTCCGCCCTGCCCAGTCCATACTCTTATCCATTAAATCCACCTTTCAATGATCAACAGTTATTTGTCACTTGCCAGTCCTCTCTACCTGGCTTACATTTTCATCAGTCTGTCCACATTAATTGCCGTTTGTCTGGAGGAACTCTGGGACATCGGCAAGGTATACCGATTCGATTCTTCTTATTATGAAGGGTGGTTTGTTCTCTATCATTGATACTCAAACAGGACACTTGCCTGGCTTTCATGTGGAGAAACTTTATCCAGGAAAGAAATTAATTCAGAATTTTTGTCTGAAGACGCAAACTGACTCTTAAGTACGCAATGCATTTATCAATAGCTGAATTTAACTATACAGGATGAATACGGGTGACACATAATTAATATACAGATAAATTCGTAGCATCACTTGTATATCCTCTACAAAGAGAATATGGTAATCTGATTGTTGGAAAAGGAGGCACAACAATTAGAGACAGAGATGAGCAGTTGATAAGACAGAGAAAGACAGAGAGACAGAGGTGGTGATAAGGCAGAGTGAGACAGGGAGACAGAGGTGGTGGTCATGTGTTAACATCAGGCGGGCGGCTGGCGACACCGTCCTCACACAGATACTGTCACTTTATCAGCCTGGTCGCGGTAGCCTCTTTCTCGCGTCTCATGGTGCTGCATAGTTCCCAAGAGAGTCTGGTATGAGGTTATCTAACTAACCTACCCTCTCTATTTTTTCCCTGCATGTTTGTGATCATGTTATTCCTCTCTAGTGTGAGTAAAGGCAGTATAGACCAACCCAATGTAACATTGCTTATAGATAACACAGTGTAGATAACACCATAACACAGCACTATGCAAAGCAACACGACACTACATGACACGACAAGGTACGACGCAACACAACAGGACACGACACGGCACGATGCAACACAACAAGCACAGATCTAATCCTACCATACCAAACATTATTATAACAAAGTTTAGATTCTCCTGAAATGAATAGAATACATAGAAATTCTTACACTGAGAACACACACTTGGTAACCTCCCCACCCCACACTCCCAACCTCGCAGGGCAGCCATAACATACACCATCTTATCAGTGCATGTTTGAGGGCCGGGAAGCTACTGTTGGGGGGGACTCTGACCACTGATAAACTGACCACAACACCAAACCACTTACACGAGCATCTTATCAGTGGGTCGTGTCTTGAGGGGCGGCAAGCTACTGCTGGGAGGGGACGCTGACCATGCACTGATGACTTGACCACAACACCAAGCCACATACACGACCATCTTATCTTATCAGTATGGGTGGATGAGGGAGGGGTCGGCTACTGTGTGGGGAACTTTGGACTCTGAATAATCTTGACCACCGCAACACCCACCTATGCAGTCACATTATACGAGTATCTTATCAGGAGATGTATATGTATCTTTGTTTATTTGTCTCTATATTTATTTACTTAAGCAGGAGATGTGTATGTATCTTTGTTTATTTGTCTCTATATTTATTTACTTAAGCAAGAGATGTGTATGTATCTTTGTTTATGTGTCTCTATATTTATTGACTTAAACAACGGGTGAAGTTATTGACATCAGTCTCTAACTACCTGGAGACAACATTTTTTTTTTTTTTTTTAGTAAAATACAAGAAATGTACAGTGACTAAAAACCATATATATAAATATTAACCAAATCATTACCAACACTTACAGATTATAATCGGGGAAACGTGGGACGATTTTATGCTTCACAGGAAAATCCCCGTCGACCAAAAGGTAAAGGGGTTCAGGGAATGAAGTGTAGGCGACAACAGATTGGAAGTATGTGGCCAAGACCCCACACCAAAGGATGAGGTTTACTAAGACGTGCCTTCAGACGTAAACATCTCCCACCTCATGTAGTCTCCCTTCCCCCCCAACCTTGTGTGTTCCGTTTGAGGCGCAAGCATTACTCTGTGTGTGTGTGTACGTGTAATGTGTGTGTGTGTGTGTGTATTGTGTGAGTGTGTGTGTGTGTGTGTGTGTGTGTTTGTGTGTATTGTGTGAGTGTGTGTGTGTTTATGAGTGTGTGTGTGTGTGTGTGTATGTGTGTGTATTACGTGAGTGTGTGTGTACGTTGCGTGTGAGTGCGTAAGTGTGTGCGTTGCGTGTGCGTACGTGTGTGGGCCACCTCCAGGGCTATAATCTCCCTCATGATCTACACCATAATCCCTTCCACCACCCCTCCAATAATCTCGTCACTAACCCAACCAATAATCGGCTTTGTAATCCGTGTTTGTGTACAGGCAGAGGGACCCTTCTGGCTCCATGGTATACAGGGAAATATGTCTACATCTTAGGTAAGTAAAGGGACATGTTAGCCTGGCCTCGAACCATTTGACATCGACCTCATGTGTACTCCCTTATATATATATATTTCAGTGATTGTTTCTGTGTTTCATATGCATTTGTTTCTATGGATAAAAATACAGTTAGGACAAGTTGACTCCTCTATAAACTATAACAAGATAAAATGCATGAATTGTTTGTCACAGTCTGTAAAATATATATTCACACTTAGTCTTATTTTAGTCTAACTTATCCGTCACACACAATAACCATCAAAAATGTTCTAATATTGACTTCTTTGGCTCCATACCTTCCTACTTTCAATATTCTCCCAATACACAGACCTGATTTAGTTTGGCAGGGATGGAACTAATCAGGGATGGAGTTAGGGAAGCCGTCAGTCATTGATCCGTCTTCATACACTCCGTAATGTGTCTCCGTAATGTGTCTTCAGTCTCAGCGATTAGCAATGGTTGGATTATAGGTGACAATGTGAGACAACAACATTCGTACAAGTGTCTGACTTTGGGAGAAGAATAACCACATTGCCTTTCATGTCAATTACCTTGATATAGAATACTTGTCGAAGTGAAACATCATTACTATGAAAACTTTTTATATCCCTTTTCTTCTCTCACAAACATCAGCTACAGTGCTTGCCAACAACAAGTGAGTCATTTGCTTACAAGAACGCACAACACAACATCTGTCCTTTCTTTTAACCATTTTTGTGAGTATAATATTTGCGTATACCTGAAGAAAGATTTTGTTTAAGGTATCCTTTAAGAAGTGGCTATAAATCTGCCTCTTAAACACTTCTCACGGCCTCAGACATTTTTTTAAAGAGTAAAACTACGAGAGAAATATATTCCCTGGGTAAATCAGTGGTGGGACAGAAAGGTAAAAAGGAAATAGAGGAAAAGGAGAAGTAAGGGAGGAGAAGGAAAACGTGGATAAAATAGAAGAGAACGATCGACAAAGGTAGGGAAAGAAGGAAGGAAAATATATATCAGAATGTGAGAGAGTACAAAAGGGAGAAGAGAGAGATACAGAGAAAGGGAAGAAAAGAGAATCAGAGGAGAGAGAGAGAGAGACAGAGACGGAACGACCGAGAAAGAATTCAAATGGATAGGGAAAAGAACATTAACAGTAGGGGAGGGAGAGAGAAGCAGAGAAGGGGGAGGGAAAAAGAAGTCGGAATGGGAGGGAAGGGGCGGGTGGACTCCCAGACTGGCCAGGCTGAGATTTGTTCTTTGGGTCGCGTTAAAATCTCCATTTATTACAGGAGGGCGGACCAACACATAAATCTCACAGGCACCCCTTGGTCTGACCCACACCCTCCCTCATCCACCCTAGTCCTTCCCTTACTCCCTCATCCACCCCCAGACCCTCCCTTACTCCTTCCCTGACTCCCTCGTCCACCCCCAGTCCCTCCCTTACTCCCTCATCCTCCCCCAGTTCCTCCCTTACTCCCTCATCCACCCCCAGTCCCTCCCTTACTCCCTCATCCACACCCAGTCCCTCCCTTACTCCTTCCCTTACTCCCTCATCCACCCCCAGTCCCTCCCTTACACCCCCATCCACCCCCCAGTCCCTCTCTTACACCCTCATCCACCCCCCAGTCCCTCCCTTACTCCTTCCCTTACACCCTCATCCACCCCCAGTTCCTTCCTTACTCCCTCATCCACCCCCAGTTCCTCCCTTACTCCCTCGTCCACCCCCCAGTCCCTCCCTTACTCCCTCATCCACCCCCCAGTCCCTCCCTTACTCCTTCCCTTACTCCCTCATCCACCCCCAGTCCCTCCCTTACACCCTCATCCACCCCCAGTCCCTCCCTTACACCCTCATCCACCCCCAGTCCCTCCCTTACTCCCTCATCCACCCCCAGTCCCTCCCTTACTCCCTCATCCACCCCCAGTCCCTCCCTTACTCCCTCATCCACCCCCAGTCCCCCCCTTACTCCCTCATCCACCCCCAGTCCCTCCCTTACACCCTCATCCACCCCCAGACCCTCCCTTACTCCTTCCCTTACTCCCTCATCCACCCCTAGTCCCTCCCTTACTCCCTCATCCATCCCTAGTTCCTCCCTTACACCCTCATCCACCCCCAGACCCTCCCTTACTCCTTCCCTTACTCCCTCATCCACCCCCAGTCCCTCCCTTACTCCCTCATCCACCCCCAGTCCTTCCCTTACTCCCTCATCCATCCCCAGTCCCTCCCTTACACCCTCATTAACCCCCAGACCCTCCCTTACTCCTTCCCTTACTCCCTCATCCACCCCTAGTCCCTCCCTTACTCCCTCATCCATCCCTAGTTCCTCCCTTACACCCTCATCCACCCCCAGACCCTCCCTTACTCCCTCATCCACCCCCAGTCCCTCCCTTACTCCTTCCCTTACTCCCTCATCCACCCCCAGTCCCTCCCTTACTCCCTCATCCACCCCCAGTCCTTCCCTTACTCCCTCATCCATCCCCAGTCCCTCCCTTACTCCCTCATCCACCCCCAGTCCCTCCCTTACTCCCTCATCCACCCCCAGTCCCTCCCTTACACCCTCATCCACCCCCAGACCCTCCCTTACTCCTTCTCTTACTCCCTCATCCACCCCCAGTCCTTCCCTTACTCCCTCATCCATCCCCAGTCCCTCCCTTACACCCTCATTAACCCCCAGACCCTCCCTTACTCCTTCCCTTACTCCCTCATCCACCCCTAGTCCCTCCCTTACTCCCTCATCCATCCCTAGTTCCTCCCTTACACCCTCATCCACCCCCAGACCCTCCCTTACTCCCTCATCCACCCCCAGTCCCTCCCTTACTCCTTCCCTTACTCCCTCATCCACCCCCAGTCCCTCCCTTACTCCCTCATCCACCCCCAGTCCTTCCCTTACTCCCTCATCCATCCCCAGTCCCTCCCTTACTCCCTCATCCACCCCCAGTCCCTCCCTTACTCCCTCATCCACCCCCAGTCCCTCCCTTACACCCTCATCCACCCCCAGACCCTCCCTTACTCCTTCTCTTACTCCCTCATCCACCCCCAGTCCCTCCCTTACTCCCTCATCCACCCCCCAGTCCCTCTCTTACTCCCTCATCCACCCCCAGTCCCTCCCTTACACCCTCATCCACCCCCCAGTCCCTCCCTTACTCCTTCCCTTACACCCTCATCCACCCCCAGTCCCTCCCTTACTCCCTCATCCACCCCCAGTCCCTCTCTTACACCCTCATCCACCCCCCAGTCCCTCTCTTACACCCTCATCCACCCCCCAGTCCCTCCCTTACTCCCTCATCCACACCCAGTCCCTCCCTTACTCCCTCATCCACCCTAGTCCCTCCCTTACTCCCTCATCCACCCCTAGTCCCTCCCTAGTCCCTCCCTTACTCCCTCATCCACCCCCAGTCCCTTTCTTACTCCCTCATCCACCCCTAGTCCCTCCCTTACACCCTCATCCACCCCCCAGTCCCTCATCCATCCCCAG
The DNA here is from genome assembly GCA_033782935.1 of Petrolisthes cinctipes. Lineage (NCBI taxonomy): Eukaryota > Metazoa > Arthropoda > Malacostraca > Decapoda > Porcellanidae > Petrolisthes > Petrolisthes cinctipes. Next base: position 70,473 of record JAWQEG010004561.1, on the reverse strand, counting down.
ACCCTTCCTTACTCCCTCATCCACCCCCATTCCCTCCCTTGCTCCCTCATCCACCCCCAGTCCATCCCTTACTCCCTCATCCACCCCAGTCTCTCCCTTACACCCTCATCCACCCCCGTACTTGCAGACAAAGTAGAAAAGAGAAGAAATAGCAGAGGTAGGCGACACACACACACACACACACACACACAACTTGGTAATCGGCACCACCAATTACTTCTAAGGGCTACAGTTTATCTCTGTTACACATATGTCTAAGTTGTTTTGCTGGTCCCTGTCACATCTGTCTGGGTAGTTTAGTCCTTAGTACATCCGTCTGTGTTAGCTGTGATCCCTGCCACGTCTGTCTCTGGGTCACTCTGTTTGTTCCCTATCATCCATGACTTGTGTGTAACTCTGGACACATCACTCCTGTCAGGGTAGCTTAAGTCCCTATCACATCTATCTGGGTTTCCTTCTCCTTTGAGTCAGAGTTGCATGTGTCTGTTTAATGTCAAGCGTGGAGGTGTGGTGGGAGCATGAGGTACCTTGCATCACACACACACACACACACACACACACACACACACAACACTACTACTACCACTTCCACCACCACCATCAGGCATGTCACCTCTATTTCCTCCTCACCAGACACGACCCACCTGACAGAGATTTTCATCAGAGTTCACCGAAAAAAAAACAACCTCCATTTCTTTCTTGAGAGGTTTCGTTTGTGAGGTACAGCACAGTTGCGGACATAATATTAATCTCACTGCGTCGATTCCAGTGTGTATCATTTAAAACAAATTATTTGTTTGTGATAGTATTTAGTGAAACTTACCAAATTTTGTATTATGTATTCAGGAAAGGCTCAGATTTTTTGTATGATCCCTAATCCATTCGTCCATTATATATGATCTCGGTTACCTGTTACAATTACGAACCTGAATTCTTGGTACAGTCCAGGTAGAAAATGCTTGGCTCCTCCCAGTATCAAGTTTCTTAGCACCCAGTAGGAGACACCGGGGATAAAAGGTAGATTTTGGTGTAGGTGTAGTAAAGAAAGAAGTACCAGGCAACATTTATTAGTCACTAGTTGCTGGAGAGGGACGACGAGTACCTACCACCAGAGCTGAACCAGGAATTCGAGGTTTTCATTGTACTAGGATAATACTGTTGATGTCCTCTTTTCATTTCCATATTATGTCCAACATTTTTCTCTCCCCATCACTACACCATTAGAGTGTAACTTAAACTTCATAACCAAGAAACCCGTAATAGGTTATCACAAAAACTATCCCCTCCAGGTTTCTCTTGTCGAGTTCCTACTATTCACCGGGAGAGCAATAAGTTTAAAGGGACAGCAATAGGGAGGAAAGAGGTGACCCATCGCCAACTGTAGTCCATTTCAGGCCTACACGTGATGTTTGCTCACCACAGTGTCCTACTAGTTAATTTTCTTGTTTTTTATATAAATTGAGGCAAACCAATATAACTTAAACTAGGGATGATGCAGTATTGACAAAGTGGTAGGCATCCCATAAGTTAAACGTCAGAATCTTGCAGATTTTTTTCTTTTCCTGTACAGTACTCGGATGATTACAGTGTGTCATTAAAGTACACAATATGAGTGACACAACTCGTGCGTCATTAGAGACTGAGAGTGTTAAACAGAACAGGCCTAAGCTGCTTATTCTTACTTGGGTTAACCATTAAAGTTTCCTCTAATGGTGCCTATTATTTATACTCGACTTACTCTGGTACGGTATTCTTCTGGGGAAAATGTTAGATATGCATTCTACCGAACAAGGCCGTATACAGTATAGAGGGTGTAATACTGTAGGTGGGCCCTATCTCTTCCAACCTGGTTTACGTGTGGCAGCAAGGATCCATCTCGGTCCAAAAGGTTTAACACTCTAAAAGTCTACCATTGCACAAACCAGGAGCCTCATTTAAAAACAAATAACTTCCTCAAACCGAACTCACTTAGGAAACATATAAGGACTGGCCAACCAAGACACATTCAGAGCCGAGCAATAAACACGATAATCCGACCCAAGACTGAACACTGAGGCTAACACTTCCTAGACTCCCAGATGTTTATAATCCACCACCAGATAAGAAACTCGTCACAATGGTCTCCAACTGTGTTTCATAATTATCTTATATACTCTGTATATATATATATATATATATATATATATATATATATACTCTGTATATATATATATATATATATATATATATATATATATATATATATATATATATATATATATATATATATATATATATATATATATATATTATCCTTTAGAATGTGCCCATATGGTCAATGTTAATCCTTTGAGTTTGACAATTGTATACGACAGACAAATGTGACTTAAGTATTTGTTGTCTTTGTACGGGAAATTGGATAATGTGCGCCTGGAAATTGGAAATGTCAGAGTGGGCACAGCGCACAATAAATATTTTGTTTGTTCCTCCGAGTGGCCAGGGGAAGGTCAATGGGGGCGGCAGGTGGAGGGGGAGGGGGGGACGGACAGCACCAGGGACGTGTGAGAGACAGGTGGGGATGAGGGAGGGAATAGAGGAGGAGAAGGGGTGGGGAACAGGTGATGGAGAGGGTCGAAAGAAGAAGGAAGGAAGGATGGGAGCAGGGATAGGTAAGAGACAGGTAGAGGTGAGGGAGAAGGACAGGTAAGAACGAGGAAGGGAGGAGATGGGAGGGTATGGATGAGGGAGAAAGGGGTGAGGGAGAGGGCCAGGTAAGGAAAAGGTGGACGAGAGGGAGAGAGAGGGATGGAGGTGTGAGAGACAGACAGACAGGTAGGGAAGGAAGGCGGAGCAGGGATTAAGGAAGAAGAATTGTAAAGGGATGCGAGAGAGACAGTTAGGGAGAGGGTATTGTGAAGGAGACGAGGACAACGGTGGGAGAAGAAAGGGAAGGTAGATAAGACACACTTTGAAGAGGTTGAAGGAGAACACAGGAGGTGATGTGATGTAAGGATGCTGCAGATAACAGGTTATAGGAGGAATGTTAACTGTTTTCCGCTGTGTAACTCAAAAAGGATTTACTTACTGTAATTTTGAGCAACACGAGTTTCTATTATTTCCATATCCAGCCTTAGAACGGTAGATTGATCACTCGTAAGTGTGTCCTGAATAACGAGACTTCAAGTTTGAAATTATTAACTAGTTCAACCCGTTTACCAAAAATAAAAAAAATAATGTAATAATGTTTTAAGGTTTTTAACAAAATTTCTATAACAAAATAAATTAACAACATTATTGTAAGAATTTTTTTTAAAGAAATTTTTTAATAATTTTATTTTTACATTTTTTTTTTTTTTAAATATCAGGAGGGATCAGAAGCCAACAGGTCTCATACAGAATCTCAGGGTCCCTTAAAACATTATGTTACACTGTATTGAATAGGTCCTGTGTTTGGTCACCCTCGAGAAGAGATAATCGTCCAGATGTTTGAATTTAAGTGCCAAGACTGAGAATGTTAAAGGGAGATTCTCTTATTGGTGATTTGGAAGGCTACTGTTTCCTCCTAACTATGCCAGGAAACAGACGACCTTAATGTTACAAATAGGGGATCTGTTACGTGGCATAGTTTGGAGGAATCAAGAGACTTTGCAATTCACCAATAACCTTAATACTACACTCATCACTCCACCCCCGTGCTCACTCCAACAAACCAACCAACCATTCACTCCCACCAACACATATAAACAAGAATTATTGTCAAGGTGAAAATCCGAGCCAAATTAACTCGAGATAATTCAGTCGGGCCCATCCCTTATAAATCCGAGCTGGCCATCCTCCCCAAAGGACTTTAGGGCTCGTAAAAACACAACTCTGAATAACAGCTTTAGAATCCGGGACGATAAGTCGGATTAACAGCCTCGTTCGTGTTGTTTATGTGGTCGGTTAACAGAGTGTGCACTTGTCGCCCACACGGATGCTGAACCAACTCATTACAAATCGGTTAAAGGAAGAGTATATACAGTGTTGGTTAATCTGGAGCAAGTGAGTCCTCTAAATTATTCCAAGCAACAGGCCACCATTATTTTTGCTTATCTGGTCCTGTTTTCTGGCATATTTTGGAGGAATCGTGGCTCCCTGATGTACCAAAAGTATACTATCCCCTTAAGTTGGGTTTTACTGACCATAAAATAAGTTGCTGTAGTAATTTATTCCTCTGGGTTGGACCCGAATTGGGGTATCTATAATGATCAATTAATTAATAGCCAATTGAATATATTCGTAGATAAACAGTGTATTAACCATGCATACAGATGGACTTATTGCTTCATATTGTTTCTTTTTAATCTTTTATATATATATTTTATTTTTTTATTTTTTCATTCCAACCATTCCCCCGTCACCATTTACAACAATGATCCTTTCTATACCTCTTCGTCAACTCTTCTTTCCTTCCTCCTCCTCCTTTTCCTCCCCTCTGCTCCCACCCCTTCCACCATGGCATCCCTTCCCTCCTGTCACAGTTCCCTTTCCTTTACATCAATCCTCCACGCCCCTTCCCTTCTTTTCCTCCACAGTTCTATACTCTTTTCTACTCTCCGTTTTCTACAGATATTTTTCTCTTCAGAGTTTCTTAACTACTTACATTCTTTCCGTCTCTCCTCTTTCTCTCCATCTCCCGTCTCCTCCAACCCTTTCCCCAAAACCCTCCTCCTTTCCTTTCCCTCCCCTCCCTTGCCTTTCCTTTCTTCTCTCCCTTCCTTTCTCTCCCTTGTCTCCTTCCCTTTCCCTTCCCCCCCTCCTTTTCCTTCCCATCCACTCTCCTCTTCCTTACCTTAAGTCCCTTCTCTTCCTTTCCTCCCTCCATCCCTCTTCCTTCCCTTTCCACCCACCCTCCAAGCCCCAGCCCCAGCCCCAGCCCCAAGAGCAGGTAGGCCCCATGAATGAATTACCGGCCCGGCAGGGGGTGTATTGCCCCCTGCCGAGACCCCCACCCTTTACCCCAGCCCCCAACCCCCCACTCCCCACCCACCACTCCTTCCTTCTCTCACTTTGATTAATTTGTTCATTTTGTTTCATGTATCGTGGTGGGGGATTATAGCACTGATGTGGCGAGGGAGGTGGGGTAGGGTATGTGTGTGGGTGTGGGTGAAGGTAGTGGGGAGAATGGTGTCTTGGTGTGGTGGAGGGGTATGGGTGAGTTGAGAGTATTGGGGGGAATGGTATATATGTTGGTGTTGTGAGTGAGACTATTGGGTGAATGGATCTTGGTGGGTGAGGATACTGGGGGAATAGTATCTTGGTGTGATGGGGGTGGGTATTGGTGAGAGAGAGAGAGAGAGAGAGAGAGAGAGAGAGAGAGAGAGAGAGAGAGAGAATGGGCTGTGAGTGGTGATGTGAGAGTGAGGTACAGTAGGTGTGTGTGTGTGTGTGTGTGTGTGTTTGGAGTGACGAGATGTGGGAGTGGGAGTGTGATATAGGTTTTGTTGTAGTGTGAATGTGATGGTAACGTGAGTGGTGGTATGATTCTTGAAATTGACAATGGAGGTGGTATAGTGGAGACCATGTAGTATAGTGGTGTTTGTAGAGGTGTTTTTGTTGTGAGGATCGTGGTGAGAAGAGTATTATTGTGTTTTTAGTGGTGTTGATGTTATGAGGATCGTGGTGAGAAGAGTAGTATAGTGTTTGTAGTGTTGTGAGGATGGTGGTGAGAAGAGTATTATAGTGTTTGTAGTGGTGTTGATGTTATGAGTGGTGGTGTTGTGAGGATGATGGTGAGAAGAGTAGTATAGTGTTTTTAGTGGTGGTGATGTTGTGAGGATGGTGGTGAGAAGAATAGTACAGTGTTTGTTGTAGTGGTGGTGGTGTTATTGTAGGGATGGTGGTCAAATGTATGAATGGCGAGCCTCTGCACTGACACGAAATTCATTAGCAATCAGAGAATCACCACTGAGTTCCTAACATCAAAAGTGGTCCAAATAACTGAGAAATAAAAAAAAACAGGAATTTACAAATGGTATAAATTAAGGAAAATGAAACTTCAGAGGACTGACTGAGTAAAGCACAGAGTATGATAGCCTATAGATATTGTATGTTCATGAACCGAGCCAACATAATTATAAGAGTTAGCGCTAATCCAGACAACCATTCATTCTACAGGGATGGGAGGAGGACACGAGCTTCAGGAGTATATCACACTGGCACACATTTCCTCCATCTTCCGTCCATCCTCATCCGATCTAAAGCTAACTGTGCCTCGCATAGATTTCTCGTTGTCACATACACCTATTAAAACAGGTTGGAGGTTGTAGCAAAGCCTTAGATTGGCCAAAGGACGAAAGAATATGGACCCCTGAGATACCTGCTTAAGACGAAAGGATGTGCGACCTCCACCTTCCATAACAGACGAGAGGAAGTCCAGGAACGGCGGCCAGCGACAGGGGGCCAATAGTCGGAAATTTTTCTCATAGATATTCATCGTAATCTCGGCATGAGGTGAGTGAGTGAGGTGGTCCTTCCTCCCTCCTCTGGTTTAAACCCCCTTCATCCCCCCCCCCCCTCAACTTGTCTCGTAGACTGCCCCCCCTCCCACCTCACTCTCATTCCTCTCCCTTTTACCTTTAAAGTATGTATTGTACAACCTTGGACGCAAGTTTCGTTTCTTCTGATGCCCTTTAAAATCGTATAGCTGCTATTTACTATTTGAAAAAGGAACAGTGAGTTTGTACAGTGGTTTATTTTTTAATATAAACTCGAGTTATGTTTGGAAGGTTTGTGCAATAGACACGTAAATTATTTTTGAATTCTGTAATAAGTTCTGTTAGATATTTTAAAAGTGTTTGTCTGGTTAGATGGGTCCACAAAAATTTTGCCAAAGGGCTTGACATGGTAAAGCTTGAACAGTTCTGTATCTCCAAATGTTGATTATATAGATCTTCACAACAATGTTACTAGATTGTTACTATACATACTGAAGGAATTGATGGAAGAAACAGTGGGGACAGGGATATACAACAGAATGTTCCTCTTGAGATCCTACAAACCATCATGGTGGTGCAAAAGTATTGTAATCTAATTAAAACCTGCTAAATGTCACAATAAGTAGCTTGCGTAACTGTTTTCATTATGTTTTATAAGTGAGACAAGTTGGAAATGTTTAAACAGCGCGGGCATCAAAGTAGTGGCATCATACATCCGGTATAGACAGTGTTGCCAAATATGGGGAAATTATATAAAGATTGATCAAGAGTAAATGGGGAAATAAAAAAATTTCTTTCAGACGAAATATCAAGAATTCCAGATGGTAAATGTCCGACTATCTTCAAGAGTAAATGGGGAATTATTGATGTAAAAAGGGAAATTCTGATGTTAAGGTTAGGGGCATTTCGTCAAACAGCCCTGGCAACACTGCAACAAACAACAGTGAGTGAGTCGGTGTCACACTGACAGTGCGAGACGTCACGTGATGTGATGAGGTCTCTATTCATCAAAATTAACGAGGATGCAGGTAAGATGTCCTTACAACTGTGATGCATCTTTCATACTAAGTGTTAATGTTTTGCATGAAGCAGCTTTTCAACGGGCTGCCAATGTTATGTATTCATATGTAATGGAGTATTGAGTTGGGTACCCACAACTGGTTGCTCTAGGCCAGTGGTTCTCAACCTTTTTCAGTCCATTCCCCCCTTCATGAATTCTCAACATTCATGTGGCTCCCCTGCATATTTTCCCAAATCCCACCCCGCCAAAAAAAAAAAAAAGTTTAAATAAAATAAAAACAAAATGTTGATGAAGAGAACACTTGCTTTATTTAAGTTTAATACAAAGTTCACTACCGGGAAGTATAATTACAGTAAAAAAAAATTAAGTCTTCTGCCAGGACAGAGTGATGCAAGTTTTTTTTTTTTTTTTTGTCCATGGCAAGAATTGTATAATTTGTGACAGCCCGCCATTCCCCCCCTAAATTCTTGGCATGGACCCCTTGGGGTCCACTGCTCTAGGCAATGTGGGCCGTATTCAAGAACATCCGTGGTGTATACGATTGTGTGGTACCGGTACTACGGCTATATTGTTTGTCTCTGGAGCCATCGTACCGGTACCACACCATCGTATATACCATGAATGTCCTTACATACGGCCCATAGTATTTTTCATCCGTGACACTAGAATGTTCGACTGATTCAATAACATTTTATTACATTGTTTGGTAAATTTTTACAAGTTGCCACAACAGGATTTCATAGGAAAATTTGGTAAATATTGAAAGAATTACCGTTATTGCGTACGGTTTTTCTACCTTCATTACCCACTTATTTAGACAATTTTATGGCTCTTTTCGGTAAATATTGAATGAATTACTGTTATTGCATAAGGTTTTTCTACCTTCATAACCCACTAATTTAGACCATTCTAAGACTATTTTCTTCTATGGCATTTCCTCTGCAAATGCCCCATTTCCAAGATAGGGCATATTCAAATGGGGCATTTTGAAATTAGCCTGGCAAAATACTGGGACCTAGCCGGATCTGGCAACACTGCTACAAAATGGTCATTCTTTCAATAAATACCCTATTTTCTTCTATGGCATTTCCTCCGCAAATGCCCCATTTTCAAGATAGGGCATATTCAAATGGGGCATTTTTAAATTAGCCTGACCTTACCTAACCTAACCTAGACCGCATCAGACTACCGGGACCTAACCTGGGCAAACTACCGGAAAATAACCGTGGTAAAGTACAGGAAATGACCGGGGCATAATACTGGAACCTAGCCGGATCTGGCAACACTGCTACAAAACTGCAATTCTCTCAATAAATCCCGTTTTTGGCTAGGGCCGCGGAGTGTTACCACATCCGGCTAGGTCCCGGGAATTTGCCTTGGTCACTTTATGATAGTTTACACCGGTTATATCCCGGTAGTTTGCCCCGATTAGGTCCCGGTATTCTGCTGTGGTCTAGGTTAGGTCAGGATAGGTCAGCCTAATTACCAAATTAAAACGGGACATCTCCGAGAGAAACACCATAGATGAAAACTGTCTTGGAATGGTCCAAAATAGTGGGTAATGATACTAAAATATACAATATAGTGAACACAGTACTTCTGTAAATTTACTGGGTATTTAATTATTCGTTATATAGTAATTAAGGTTCATTCATGGAGCACAGAATGATGCAAGGATAATACATTTGTTGTTGTTGTTGTTGATGTTCTCCCGGGGCAGAATGGCCTCCTGCCCCACAGACCCCTGGTACACTCTGGTCGCAGTGAAAAAACAAATTAAAATAAAGGAGGGGCTGGCCCTATATGCCTGGGCTACCGAAGCACATCCCAAGGAAATGGGACCAGAGCTTACTGGACCAGGGAGTCTAGGGGCCTCCGACCGCCAGGGAGATTGGGGGGAAGGCTTTGATCCCACAGCCAGTGCTGTGGGCCCAAGTCCACGTTACCACAAGAGCTACAAGTGGGGCCGTACCTTCCATGAGACCAGCCCTGAAGGGACCATAAGGGGGAGGGAGTTTACACTGCTGCATGCAAAGGAAAATGCACCCCCGTGTGCTGGCGGTCCACACAGCAGTGGGAAAAAAATAAAAAATAAAAAAAAAAAGGCCTCCGGTTGCAGTACACCTCACGTGGATTTTTAATCCATGTGGGCAGATCTCGTCAAATCCACTAGAAAGTGACCAGATCCTACAACAATCTTTATTCTAGCCCTGTGGGGGATAACTAATATTGACAGAGAATAAAGTCAGCCCCACTGGGCCCTAATACATTTGTTTCTTAACCTACCTTATGGACCGATACCGATACTGTGAGGAGGAGTACCCACGTCGTATAAACACATAACCTCCCAGCCACATATTACTGTTGTACCCCAAAAATACCAATAATATATAATAAAAGGAAGGTTAGCGAGAACTTTCACTCAAAATTACTGTTGTACTCCAGAAATTCCAAAAATATGAAATAAAAGCAATGTTGGCGAGAACTTTCAGTAAAAAATTACTGTTGTACTCCAGAAATACCAATAATAAAAAAATAAAATAAAAGGAAGGTTGGCGAACACTTTCAGCCACTCTGGTAATTATTAATGTTTGCCCAAGTAAATCTCGTGATACTGTAATATTAAGCTTTATGTTACTTGATACCATAGGCTTTTCTTGGTTATTTGCTTCTTTTGCTCTGTGGACACTTTGAGGTTTAAGGTATCATCTCATTTCAGTGTGAAGATAATGTTTAGATCAGATTAGTATTTTGGTTGCTGTAGTTAGCTAAGGAGGTATTTTATAAAATTATAAGACTGAAAATATGACCCACCTTATCCTTTATCTGGCATTTATTTCACTTAATAATTCGATTTTTTTGCTGTTTCAGCCATCCATGGGTTATTTTTTGTTAATTCTTTATGAAAACTCGGTCTAACCTGTAGTGAGTTTGAAACATTGTACTGTACTACTCTGTGATAGAAGAGATACCTTTTCAGAGTGTACGGTATATAGATTTTTATTATAATTAACAACCAATTTTCAGCATATTTTATGTTCATTGACTCCTCTTCTTGGTATAAGAGAATAGCTTTCTATATCATAGAGTAAGTATAAAAATATTAGACATAATTAGCATGTCTAGACACCAGCAGGTGAGTTCATAGATTGTCCCAATATAGGTTAGGTTAGGTACAGGTAGATTTGGTTGGTTAGCTCACTCACTCTATGTTCTCAATGTTTACTATAGTTTACATTAAGTCTGTAATTTATATTTCCAGCAGATACATTTCTTAAAGTTATCCAAAACATTGGAAAAGCATATTTTGTGGTTAGAATTAATGTGTGGCTCAAACTGCAGATTTACCATTCATTACAGTACTGTATGATGACTGCCCATACCTAGGTAATTATTGTATGCTGTCAGTCTTAATTTAATAAAACTGCATAAAAATACAAAAACTTAGCAATTTACGGTACTCTACAGAATGTGAAGGACAGGAGCCTTACTACCAGGCATCGACGAAGCAGATCCCAGAAGCCTTCCAGTTGTCACCTTCTTGTGATACTTCGGAGGGCTGTGACATCAAGCTGTGAAGTAAGTATAACTACAAATGTAATCTATTTCTGTAACTTTGCTGTAAAACTTTGAAATGCATGGTTTCCAGTAATGTTTAATTGGAGGGTGTTATAGGTATTCATGTGTGTTTTATTTACATTACTTTCATGAATGATAATTTTACACAGTGCCTGCCACTGTTAAGTTTCACTCAATGCACAGTATGCGATGTATAATAAAGGTGGGGTAAGAAAATTAAGATAATATTCTTATGTGCATTTCAGGATCATATTTATAGCATAGAATTAAAATACTAATATGGTATTTGTATGACCCAAGAATTATCTTCACTTAAAATTTTTATTTGTTATGTTTAACCTCTAAGTTTTATTTCATGCAATTGGACATATTATGAGAATGAATTAGGTCTTCTGGGATATCACTATGAAAAAGTTTGTTCAAAGTGTATTTGTACCTCCTGAGTGCTTTGGAAATACAATAACACTTACTGGTATAATTTTCATGCAGAGAAACTTAAAAAGAGAGGAAGAAACTGTTCTATAGGGCAGTAATATAAGAAGGAAGAAGAAACTAAAAGGAAAATCTTACTATCTATTTTTTATTTCAATTTTTCTTTGAAAATGCAACAATTTCTGCTCAATGTTGACAAGGCTTGTCAAATGTACAGTATGTTTGTTAGTTCTGAATATGACTATTGTGCTTTCTTTCTAATTCCATAAGAGCAAACTATAGAAACAGTCTGGCAAATAAGCTACAAAAAAATAAAGCCACAAACAACATAGATAAGTTTTTACAAATCAGCACAGTAGCAGTTAAGGCACACAGTAACCATGGACACTCAAAACTTATAAGTTAGTTTAAAGGAGGATACTGTACTCACATCAAAATGACCTTCACAGCAGTATGAGTTGCCTAAGGAAAGGGTGAAGTGTCTGAAGTCACATTGGGCAGCACACCACCTTAACCACCTGATTTTCACATCTCTTAAAATGATAATAGCCTTCTGTTTGTTGTAGATGCATTGGTGTTGTGACATAAGACACAAAATCAATACAGTATTGGTTAGATTTTAAGACCTGGACAAAGTGAGTATTGTAGTGATATTAAAACAGTACTGCGATGCAGACACAAATAGCCACCCTTTCTGGCTGTGCCAACTGGGACGGAATGTGAGATAACTTTAGGGGGTGAGAGGATGGAGGAGTTGAGGGAATTCAAGTATCTGGGAACAGTTTTGTGTAAGCATGGAAGTATGGAAGGAGAAATCAGGGAGAGAGCAGTGAGGGGCTCATAAGTCTAGAATAGGTGCATTGCAAATGAGTTATCTGAGAGGAGCATGTGGACTTACCAGGTGGGATGGAGAAAGTAATGAGAGATGTGGTATGAGTGAGAAGGCAATTGGTATTGAGTGTGGAGTGGTTGAGAGAGTGAAGCGTAATACATTGAGGTGGTTTGGACATGTAGAGAGAATGCAAGGTGTGGAGTTTGTAAAGAAGGTGTACGATAGTGAAGTTCTGGGACCTGGTGTGAGAGGCAGACCTCTGGTTAGATGGCAGAACAGAGTGGAAGAGTATGTGAGAGAGAGAGTGTGGGGAGGGGGGGAGGGAGTGCTGGAACAGGGAAAACTGGAGACTCTTCTGCCGTGGCCACCCCCTTGGCGGGAGTTCCCGGAAGGAACGAGGCGTCGGAGCTATAGATAGAGAGATAGGTAGGAAAACAGAAAAATAAATTCTTGGATCATAGTACCAAATGACAGTGTCATGGTCAGTCAGATGTGGCATTGAAAAAATATGAATATTTTAAAGCCCATTTCCTTCATGTGAGTGAGCAAGTTAGAGGAATTAACTCTTAATTTAGCAAGCTCATAAAGCAAAAATATTTTTTTTAAATAAACACTTGTAAATGAAATTCAAAATCCAATTGTAAGTAAATTAATGATGCATTTAAACATTAAAGTATCTTTACTGTTCAGTAACAGAAGACATTATTAAAATAGAAACAAAATTGTTACAGTGCATTACAGTACATAATTAACACCAAGGAAGCATTGCCTCAAATATTATTTTAAGGGAAATTAACTTCCGTTCAGGGTGACTTATTTTACCAATGATATTAACTAAGCACTCTACATGGGCTGATGATACAGGGATGCTTAGATAGTAGTCAGCAATATTGACATCAGTTGAGCAGGTGTTCAGATTTTGTATGCTAAAAGCACGATCTTTTTTCCTTTTACATGATAGGTGAAGTCAAACTATGCTAATTGCTTCTTGGGAGTTTGAGCTACCGGTATTTGGTCCACATGAAATTTCAATACCTCACTTTGGTGCCCCGAATTTATCCTTTTCATTATCATACATACCACAAGTAGATCTCAGACCCATGGTGAAAAGTGAGGACCTCGTAAACTTCCGATTAAATGATCGGCAGAAATCCTTTTGTCCCCACCATAAAATCTGTTCCATCATGTCTAAAGCAATAAATTAGATGTAAATGCATGCATAAAAAGTATTATAAATAAGGTGACCCATTAAATATTACTTTATATCATTTATTATAATTTATTGCTTGAGGCTACGGGCTGGGGCGGCTAATGTTTAAGTCGCCTATGCTACACTATTAGAATTACACAAAAAATGTGCATTAGTTAAGACTTTTTGTGTTGTGTATTTGTTACTACGGTTAGCTATATAATGTATATTAATCAGATTATTTTTCACCTACAACTACTCTTTTATAAAGTAGGTACTGTAATTGTAAAGGAAGTGCGTTGAAACACTCTGTTAGAGCTGTGTATCTTTTACGGTGCTCCCAAAATAAGAATGAATTATGAAAATTGTCTCCAGGCGGACGTGAATAATAGTGCCAGAGTGTGGGAAAGGGAGAGAGTTAATGTAAAAAATGGGTGGTGGGAAGTATAGGGAAGAAGTGCGTGGAGTTAGGTCTGTGAAAGTATTAGGAGAGAGAGAGAGAGAGAGAGAGAGAGAGAGAGAGAGAGAGAGAGAGAGCGTGATTAGGGGGTGATAGTAGAGTAGTTTGGAGTGACCTAGAGAATTAGGGGCTGAGGGTAATGGAGTGGAGGGAGGGTATGCCTGGGTAATAAATAATATTGCGATAGGATTGTGAGAGTAATTTATAAGTGTGTGAGTGTGAACGGTTGATGAGCAAGGGTGGAAGAGTGTGAAGAAAGAAAGATTATAAGATTGTCTGAGGGTATGTAAGAGATGAGCCAACAAAGTGTGATGTAAGGAAATGACGGCGAGCGTCGGGGTGAGGGCGTGAGCTGGGTCAGGTGCCGGTGGTGGTGTGGTTAATGTGGTATGGGGTCCAGCGCGTCTCCCCCTCCACTCCCACGCTTCCCGCCCTCGCCACCCAATTCATTATCTAACGCGAGGTAAGGGTCGTCGGCCAATTGTAACATTTGCTATCAAAATCTTGGCCAATAGGGAAGGCGATTGTGTAGTGTGGCTGGAGGGTGCAGAGGCGGACCAATCGTATGTGTGTGGTGGTGTTAGCACCGCCCACAACCACCTCTAGCTAGGCCGCCCCAGCCACATACCAACGCTTCTGTCTCCACGCACACTCATTTGTTGTTGCCATGGAATTGAGAATTTGTAGCCCAGGTTGAATAATTGTTTGTTGCATGCAGTGTGCTAATGTAGATCTGTCGAGTGCGCTCTTCATACCTAGGTAAACTAGTCCAGAAAATTACTTTGTTAAATCAGGTACTGTATACGTGTACTATACAGTTTTGCAAATATTTTTATTAACGTCGGCTGAAATGCTGGCTTTCCTAGAAACAACTTTGAAACAATCTACAATGTGTTACATTAATCGCACTTCTATATTACCTATTATACAATTTCTTCCTGGCTGTTGAAAAACTAATAGTCAATAAAATCATCCTCTTATGCCCTCTTTATGTCACAGTAGGGCCTTGAAAGGTTATGTGCCTATGAGTGGCGAAACTTTGCATATCTCCAAAAGCAACTCATAGGGGGGGGGGGGTTAACATAACACTACACTTTTTATGTTTGGCAGAAATTTGTAGAGGGAGTCTTTGCTTGATCAGTCCAAAAAAATAGCGAGTCCTTTGGTTCATTTATCTAAAACCAGGAATTCGGCCTTTCCACTAACGTAGATTTCTTTTGATAGTTATGGTAAGCACCAGTAACTCCAGAGACTGATGAGGGAAGGGCCCACTCTAGGGATTTACGAGAGTCGTATTTTTATTAGACTGAGGGGAAATACTTCAGAATCAAGGGGAAGATTACTTTGTAGACTTCAGACGGAAAATACTTCCGCGACTTAAGAGAGGGATTACTTTTAAGACTTAAGGTGGTAATTCTTTTTTGGTACATTGAAGTGCCTTGATTCCTCCAAAGTATGCTAGGAAACAGAACCAGAAGAGCAAAAATAATGGTGTTCTGTTGCTTGGAATAGTTTGGAAGATTCAATTGCTCCGGATTTCCCAACACAAAACTTCCCCCTTAAGATTGGGAGAAGACACCTATGATTATGTAATGTAATGGGGACGCATCTTTGGGTATAAAAAAAAATAGTGGAGAGAGTAGTCAGTTAAGAGGGCTGGTGGGGCCTCCAAACTCAGGCAAGAAACACTACAGCAGTATAGGAATAGAAAATTCGTTTTTGTAACAGGATTTTACCTCGAATTTACCCTCAAGAGATTATCACCTTAGCAGTGCATTCCAAGTCGTCCAGTTCCAGTGGGTAGTAGACTAACACCTTGACCCTGATGTTCGTCTTAAAAGTTTACTTCATTTATCTTTGTAGTTTCTCATTTTTGCATTTTCAGTTTGTTTTTTTCATCCTTGAGGGGGTAGTATTGGTAAATCTGGAGAAACCGTTTCCTCCAAACTTCAGATCACCGTTATTTTTATTAATCTGGTTCCGTTTTCTGGCATACTTTGGAGGAATCAAAGCACTCCATTATACCAAGTGTATAACTTAAATAAGCGACAAAAGTCAGTATTTTAATATATTGGAGGGAAGCTCTCCTAACGTGTAAACTTATATTTATTTTCCCTGAAATATAATTTACCCCTTGGGTGGCCGTCGATTTATAGTAGGCATTTCAAATGCCAAGAACAGTTCTTGTAATTCAAGGTTAAAGTACTTGTGTTTTTTAAAGTAATATGTGATAATTTCATACTATTGTTATTTATTTCCATTCACTTTGATATTGTTGATCTGCCTTCACCTCTTTATGCCCCTGCAACTTTATGTAAATCTCCAGGCATTTGACGGATTTCATAATTAAATATTGTTCCTGTTTAGATAATGGTAAACATCATTACCTTATAATTGTACCAGTTGGGTAACTAAAATGTTTTGAAATTCATTAAGCAGACTTTTTCTTTCAGGTTAAGGGATTGTAAACTACCATTCAGTAAAGAATCAGGGCTGCTCAGCCTGACAGCAGGACGAACATCAACAAATAGTAAAGAATGGAAAAGCATGATCACACATCCTACTTGGTCTTTGGCAGTCTCTCATCCCTGAATCAGTCCTACAGTAATTTTCTAAACTATTATCAGACTGGTATGGAATTCTGCCCATATCCTGATTTACAAAGAAGGATATTAGTACATAACACTACAGCAAACAGGCACATTTATTTTCAGATTTGAATTACATTGCAGTAATATTAATTTTCTGCTGGGTTGCTATTTTTTATTAGGAACATAATTATTCTGGGTCAATACTGTATTTTGGATTAACTACCATTTTCATTAAGGAATTATTCAGATCTGTTACTTTGCTAGTCTTTAACTGCAACTCGCAAAAATATTTAGAATTTAATGTCATTATTACAGGTAGTTATTTGGTGTTAATTATACTCCATGTAGGAACTTCAAGGGTTAGTAGTAACATTTGGTGCAAATCAGCTGTACTTGTAAAGCTTATTGAGTATTACAGTACAATTTAATCTCTCTTCTCTGGCAAACCATTTCCTCTTGAAAACTGAGATTCAAATTATGACCACTTTATTATCCAGTACCGTACTAAATCATAAATTATTATACTGTACTGCTAGAATATCGGCTTTGAAGGACACTGAGATAGTCTTAAGAGTTCAGTACTACAATTCACACATGGACTTATTGGAGTTTGCTTTCAGTATGTGTATGAATCCTGATTACCTGATGTAATAAGAAAAATAATTGGAGAAACAATGCCACACCCTTGGCAAACATGTGGATTCTTGATAGACATCCATCACAATTTGCTCAAAATTACATGCTTCTAAAAAAATGAACCACAGTGATTTAGAGGTACTGAGTTTAGTGAAGTACAAATGTGAGTATTGTTAAAGAACTTTATCACTTCATAGTTATAAGATATTTTGGTTACAGCAAATAAAGTACAATATTATTATTATTCAGGTAACTCAAACTGTATTTGTAGAACTTTGCAATAATGTGATGATGCATTAACACACAAGCAAGAAGTAAAATTCCATTGCTTCATTGAATATGTAAATGAAATTTAATAATTTACTAGCAGGCAAAAATCATCATAAAGGAATGCTTGCATATATCATCAATTCTATTAATAGTCTTGCCTTACAAAAGTATATAAACTGTTTCTTATGAAATTTCAGAAATATTTTATGTATATTCAGTCAAGTTATACATATTCAAATAAAATTATTCCATTGCAATCCTTTGGATTTAAGTTAATATATACCGGCCAATGAGATTCTGTAAACATAACGAAACTAAACATTAGCCAATTAGCAAAAATAGAAAGGCCTTGGCCTACATACCGGTAATTATAAACACCTCAAACATATTATATTGAAACTGGATTCTTATGAATTATGACTTGAAAACAAACTTGTTTATTATTACTCTAATGTATTGTAGTAAGTCATTTATGTGAATTACAAAACAATGAAAATGCCAAAGGTACACGTAAGAAAGAAATTTTCATAACTCAAAAGAAAAAAAATTGATAAGGGACCTCCCTTTCTTAGGAAAATGCAAGAAAGACAATGTGCTCATTACAAGTTTTTATGCAAAACCTCATTTGACTAGGAAGAAAAGACCCTGCCTATCTTATACTGGAAAATACTTCATAATTATTACATTTTTTATAGTAACTTTACTTAAATAATTATATTCTTCACACGAAGTTTGCTCCCAAGGTGAATAATATTGAGTGGTGGGTGAGTTACTCTGAGGCAGCCAAAGCCACCACAGCGAAGTGAGACTCCTCTGGGTCCTGATCCATAATCTTGCGACACACTTTGGCAGCATCCTTAAACAGAAAAGTAAACTAGTATTAATAGCATTCACCACACAAATTAATATGGTTTACTAGAACACAGTTTAATCAGCATTGTAAGAGGAAAGATGCATCAAATATGAGGCATTGGGAAGGGTCCGAATAAATCGCATTCTTGAATTGTTTAACAATAATGTATAATGAACAAGTAAAAAATACTCATAGTGCACTGCTTACATTTAAACATAATGGCATTTAATTGGAAATACAACTCAAAGAAGCTGCCACTGTGGTTCTGAGTATTTCATATTGTGTAACAGGTTTTTTTCTATGCCAGTATGGTAGTGGTTTGCCATTTTCCTCTTTATAAGCACCTCAATCATGCCTCGACTCACTTTCACTCACCCAAGTACATTTGTGCACCTCATGATGATATTACAGTACAAGTTACACACACACCCAGTTTCCTCTTAATACACTTATCAACCCATCTCTTTCCACCATCACTCTGTGGACCTGTTCCGACCCTATCAATCAACTACATAGATACCAGTCACAACCATTTCTCTTACTCTTGCAAACTTAAACTTCCATAATGCATTTTGAGTTCGTACACATAGCTGAACTCCACTCCTCCCTATTATTCAGCAAACCCACACCTTCCTCTTGGCCCCCCACACTCACTGACACACATCACACTCATTCATCCAATCCATTTCCTTTCATTTTTGTTCCACACATACCCAACCCATCAAACTTTCTATTTTTATAACATCCACCACTTCTATCCTTTCTTCTGAAAATTGTTCATACCCCATTACATTCCACACAGCCATTATTACTTAAGTCAATCCAGTATGTTACGTAGTGTTTATTATTGCTAATGACTTGACACTCTTGACAAGTGCTCCACATATTTACTTCGATTCACTCACCTGTCTCGAAGCTTAGATTAGGACTGTAACTGCACAGCCAGACGCTAGATATTTTGTGACTGTATATATTATAATACTGTATTTGACTTGTATTTCATGTAGGCTGTATGTATGTGTTTCAGTACAACTATTTTGTTATTTATTAGAGATTGGGATAGTAGGGTATTAATGTTATTTGTTTTACGTATGAGAGTATGGGCACCATACCATCACTATAAAAAGCCAGTCGGGGTACTCATTGAGTAGTCTGCCTCCTGCTTCTGCTTCGCTCTTTGCTTAGGCATATAAGTATTCTGTGGATTTCAGTGTGAGACACCAAGCTGGCTGTTTTGTGTATTAGTATGTATTCTTTATTATATTTGAATGTATTATAGGTGTATATATATTTTGTGTGTTATTACTTTTGGGATATTTGTTAGGTTGTGGTTTATTTAATATATGAATATTGGTAAAAATCTCTTTGGTTATTCAATCCTTCACTCATGTTGCATAAAGAGGGAAAAGCAGTTTGAAAAGGGGATTATTTTTGCTGTTACGTGTTTGGCCCTTCTGGCACGTAACAAGTATAAAAATGGAAAGTAATGAATAACATTCCAAATATTATAGGGAAGTATCGATTACTAGGCACTGTATGAATGAATACATCACTTACTGCTAGAAGTGTGTCGGGTGATGAGGCACCATGGTTAATAGGGAACTTCCTTCGTCCATCTGAAAATTTGGAGGAATCAGTGTACCAATTAAATACTGTACCTCCAAATACATTTGCAAATCAATCTATTGCATTTTCCTCAGACTACAACTTGAGGAATGTGTTTATTTTAGGAAAGCAATCTAGATGTCCTAAGATAGTTTAGTTCACCCATAAACAAGGACATAAGTAACACGTTTGCCTGGCTCCACTTACAACCAAATTTAATCCTTACTCCTACATGTAAACCAGTTGGGAAAGAGTAGTACAGTATTGCTTTCCTGTAACTTAAGGATTTTCCTGTTAATGATACTGTGTAGTCCTTTAAATTGAAGTAGAGCCATAAACCTATCTTAGTTTATATCTTATATCAAAATTTTTGTTACAGTATTTGGCTGATGTATGTGTAAAAGTTACTACTATATTTTACTACTAAATTTTGCCCTTCTGTCATATCAGAAGAAGCCGGATGGAGCCATTGCAGATGCCTGTCCGGGATGCAACACAGCACCCCATTCTATAAAACATATTATTGAAGACTACAACGCACACAACCACACTCGCCAACAGCACAACATACACTCTCTGAGGACATTGTGGGAAAGCCCGGTTCAGGCCATGGCCTTCCTCAGGAGCTCGGGGCTGCTCGGCCAGACAGCTTGAGGAACTTCAACAACAACTATATTTTGTTGCCAAATACTAACTGATAATTTAATATTAACCTCTGTACAGAATTCATGCATTCCAAAACGGAACCTTACCTAGTTCATAAAGGTTGCCATTTACTTCCACAAAAGCAATAAAATGTTCATTCACTTCAGCTTCCCGGTCTGGAGCCTGAAAATAATAAATAGATAAATTTTAGAATATATTTTATATGTTTGCAATTAGGTAAAATGTAAGCAAATTTGATTGAAAATGGAATTTTTCTTTACATTATTAACAAACTCTGGTGTATGGTATACACTAGTACTGATATTTGTACTTATATACAAAAATATTCAATTCAGTTATACATTTAAGAAAAATACTGAAGATCCCTGACAGTCATCATATTTCCAAGAAGTTGATCCTGTCCAGCACACTCTTATAACTACAGTTTATAGACAAGATCCAATCCAGTTACAGACTGAAGCAACATCAATAGCATGCATGAATACAATAACAAAATCAATCAGATCCTTGACAGTTAAATTCTCAAAGCAAGTGCCACCACAGAACCCAACCCTCTCCAGCATAAGTCGATGAAATATGTAGTACTGTTGTGTTAAGGCTCTAAAGTCTAAAGCAATGATAGTACACAGCTATAACTGTTTACAAGCGTTCCAGCTTTGACAACGTGACTTTTTCAGCAAGTTCCTTACATAAAAACAAAAAAGCTTCTGTTTTACCAACATTGCCTAACACTGTTCTATTATTCAGATAACTATATATAAAAAAAAAAAAATAATAATTTGCCATGGGATTATAATAATGTAAATATTATAAATATTTCAACACTTCTATTAGCTTGAGTTTTTGCCATATATTATTTATAAGGTGAGAAATTAATTTATTTTCTTTAATGTTTTTACCATTACTGAAACCTATAATATATGCTTCTACTACTATGTGAGCAAAATTAACTAAATACAGAGAAGCAAGCTGATGATGCACATCAAAGGCCTACATACTGCACAATTTACAGGGCAACTTGTGCCTAACAAAGTGATGCAGGGAATCCCCAGCTAGATTGGAAACATTGGGGCACACACATATCACTCCCCCTTTCAAGCCATGAAAATTCTCAGTTCAAGTAAAGATATATAAACCGAGAGAGGTAGAGAGGCATATAGAGTGACATGTGATAATTGGGGTCTGTTTGGCAGCATTGCAGTCAGGGGAGACCCAACCTTGCCCCATTCTAAATGGACTTCGTGGAGCGATCACACTACAGTGCTCCCCCCAAGTAGACGGGGGTTATGTTCCAAGGAGGCGCAGTGTACTTTGAAACTGTCTGCTTGGAATTGATAAATCAAGGGGAAAAAATAGGTTCTGTACAGGCACTTCCAAAAACAAACCCTTCTTGACCAATATAATATGTACATTCAACCCCTAGGTATAGCGGGTTTCGCTAACGCGTGAAAATAAATAAATAAATAAATAAATGGCTAATGTGCATCCCAAGTGGTGTTATCACGACTCATGATCCATTCAACCCTCAATTTCACAGATTCTCTCCAGTGACTAAAAATAATTCTAAACTTGAGCCAAAAGTATGGAAAATGTATGTTTTGAAAGGTTGTCATTCTTAAAGGCCTAAAAGCAAGAGTGTAGTGAGTGAAGAATGAGGGTGATGGTTGACAAGTTCAGTTATAACCAATAATCCATGAGTTTCTACTCATAGAAACACATTTCCTTAGTTTATATTCCTTATTCCTTATCACTTTCTCTTACAATCACTTGCACTTTTCACCATATCAAATGTCTACCGAGATGTGCTAAAAGTATGAAAAGTGCCAGTTTTGAGAAGTTGTTCACTATAAAGGGGTTAGGCTTATTGCGAGTGTAACAAGCGAGGGTGATAGTGGGATGGTAATTTTAGTTATCACCAAAACTCATTGAATTTATATTCATGCACACAATTGATTGATTATTGATTGCTTTTGGTAATTTTCTCTTAAAATCACTTCCCATTTTCACCATATCAATAATCTATATGTGTATAATCAAAATGTGAACGATATCGATGAATTCCGGCAAAATGAGGGAAAAGAGGTGCAAATATGCTAGATTAGGGTACACCTACTTTTGAAAAACCATATACTTTAAGTATTTTTGTCTCAATTTCTCTGCCTACTTGGAAATAGTCTAGTTAATGACCGCCTATTTGGGGGGGATCACTGTACAGTAATTGTGCAGCCCACAATTCATTATTACTGTAATACATTACGCAGAAAAAAAATGTGGTATTTGAAATTATAAAATTACTGTATTGATCTAGACAAGAAAAATAGAGTACAGAGTACATAGAGTACTATGCAGAATCCCAATGCATATAGCAAATTAAGCAGTAGACAATTTTTTTTTTACATAACTAAGCATTTTTTACATGACATAAAAATACTGGCTAAATGATGTTTGCCAATTATGATTCTGATTATTTGGGACCATGCTGTATTCAGTTTGAGCCAAATGCATTACAAATGATATACCTCAGTTTGCCCTTCCTGTGCAGACTCCTCATGAGCTTTAGAAATTCCTTCATCACTCTCAAGTGCATGTCCACGTTCCTCAGGATTCTTGGACTGGGTACTCTCCAAGAAATCCTTCAATGCACCATCACCAAGCTCAATCCTGAAAAACAGAAAGGTTTAACACTCTTATTCATGGGTGACTCTCCTGCATTATGTGCAACCATTACTTCAAAAATTTTCAAATCATTCTCCCATAAACTGCTAGATGTTTACCTAATGAGTGGTGGGCCATACAACCTGGAAGTACTTGGGAGAATTCCTAGAACCATTACTTATTTCTATTTATTTCTTTATTTTATTTATTTTTACTATATTTAGTTTTTTTTTTTTTTTTTTTTTTTTTTTTTTTTTTTTTTTTTTTTGAGGGGATGGGTTGGGGGGGAGCAATTTTGTTCTTAAAATTCAAAATTACTTTTAAGTCTTTTTCATTACCTTATTTGAAAAACAAACTAAATTGATTTGCAGTTTAATTTCCAATTTTGGATGAGAAACCCATGAATAGTATTTGTGTAAATTGAATAACTGGTACTGTACTGTATATAGTTTGTGCTGTTGGGTTAATTAAGCTGATTGCCAGCAGTACTCAAGAGTTATACTCTTGGGAATATTGTGAACCGAAATAAAAGTAATGCATGGATTTTCTTCGTAACAGTTTTACTGTCCTCCTAAATACCAGCAATATACATTACAAAGAGCAACATTATCATTCTTTATCTATAGCTCCGACACTTCTTTCCCTCCAGCAACTCCCCCCCCAAGGGGATGGCCATGGCAGAAGAGTCCAGTTTTTCCTGTTCCAGCCCTCCTCTACCCCTTACGTTTCTCTCCCTCTCTTTTCTCCCATCTGACTAGTGGTCTGCTTCTCACCAGGTGCCACAACTTCACTTCCATACAGTTTCTTTGCAAACTCCACATCTTGCATTCTCTCCACATGTCCATCCCACCTCAATGTATTATGCTTCTCCCTCAACCACTCCACACTCAATACCAATAGTCTTTTTGTCTTCTCACTCATACACACACTCAATACTTTCCTCATCCCACCTGGTAAGACCACATAATCCTCTCAGGTAACTCATTTCCATTGCACCTATTCTAGACAGGTAAGCCATACTCCATGTCTATATCTTGACGCATATGTCAGTGTTGGCTGGAAAATACTATTTCTCAGTCCACTTTTCACTTCCACGCTCACACTTCTACCCTTCATGAGGGAAGAATTATTATTAAAATTAGACACCCATCTGCAGTTTGGTGAAGTGGAAACAAAATCACTGGTGACGTGTCATATTGACATACAATATAAATACCACAGCAATAATAACAAATTCAAAGTATGGTATCTAGCATACATCTTAGGCCATGATTTTACATCTTATCTGGTCTAAAACAAATACATTGTGAGAAACAACAGTGTATCAGCCTGCCGTTGATTGCTTTAAATGATTTATAAGGGTTGTTACTAAATAATTGCCCCTCATTGCACAGTACAAATGGAAGCAAATAGAGAATAGAGACATGGTCTTTTTGCTTTATGATCTACATTTATATACATCTTTGTCCACAGGTTCACCTGACTTCAATTTTTGTGAACATGAAGGATCCTGATGCTGCAGGAGCCCATTCATAGCCGTTTATCTCATGCCATTTTGGAGGAGAAAGTCAAGAAAGTGCTTCAGAACATGAGTGAATACACTGCACTCTTCAAATCGCTTCTACGGACATACCCAAGCCATATTCAAGGTGTTCCCGAGAAGCATGGAGGAAATACAGCTTACTGAATTTTGTACATATAAACTAGCAAATAAAGTCCCTAAACATTAATACAAATTTAATTTATGTACCTCTTTTAGTATAGCCTGAGCAAGGGGGAAGGGGCAATCACCTAATGACACCCTGTTCATAAAGAATTTGCAGTTTTGAGGAAACATTATGAGTCTATATAAAAACTGTAAAATAGGCTAACCATACTGTTTGTGGGGACTACCTCTAAAGCTGAAACACATTCACGAAAACTTACTTGTCCCTGTTGTTGGCTATGGCATGAATGAGTGCTACAGTGCCACATGCATTACCCACAAACTGCTTCATGAAATACACCTTCTCTGAGACTTCCTGCCCAGCAGCCTCCACTTCTTCCACTTGTTTGTTCTTGTAGTCTTCAAACTGCAAATGGATTATATTCAATAGCACGGTAGCAGTAACTAAACATTATCTTACATAATTATTCTCAAACATACAGTATACTGGAATATCAGTAGACTTACAGTAGACTTACAGTAGCCTACACCACTGAAAACAGTAATTTCATAATATCATGATGTCTTACAGTCCTGTTGAGAAAATCAGTTTTAAGATTTTCTTAAATATTAAAGGTCTGACTCCTTATCAGTGAAAAGATAGAGCATTAGATTAATTAGTATATATGGTAAAGATGTCCAAAAAGGATCAAAGAAGGGTAGCTACTTAAAAGAAAACACTAGGAACTAGGGTGCCGGTGCCGATACAAATTGAAGATTATTCAGTATACAATGCTGTCATAATTCCTCAGCATAGAAGCATCTTATTCACGAAAGGGGAGGAGAGGAAATTATCAACAGCATAAATCGATGACATTCCTTTTCCCAGACTAGATTATGATACTGTGTAATGATGACAATGCTTATCAGTAACTAATCAAGTCTTGTGAGAGGCGGCACCTTACCTTATCAGTGAAGGGGTAGAGGAGGATAACTGCACCGACTGGCTGGGGCACCATGGCCAGTAATTCAGTGTCCAGGCCGTACACATCATGAATCACCCACGACCCTGGCACTCCCATCCCAGCCAGGAACTGAAATATAACACAAAATCAGACACGGATACTAACACTACGGTACTGAAATAACATGTCAAGGTCAGACATGGATAACAACACTACGGTACGGAAATAACATAACACTACGGTACTGAAGTAACATAACACAAGGTAAGGCATTGATACTAACACTACTTCTGTGTGTCTGGCTACATCAAGTGGGAAATGGATTGAACATGTTTAAAAATGTTCAACTAAACATTTAAAAAGTCGCCATATCGAAACTAGGTGATAATAAATAAAGTGAATAATAATATCAGCTAATATCACTATACAATTGTCAGAAATCCTAAGAATCATGTAATATCTCTATTCTATCCTGCCTTCCCTCGTTAGGCAGCTGACATGAACACGGAAGGACAATAGCATGCCATACCATATAATCATATTATTCCTATCACCAGACACGAAGCTTTCCCAAATCTATAATTTACAATATCTGTTTTACTAACCCCCTTCTATATTTTATAATATTATAACCGCATGAGTAGGTGCCGTCCTGTTTTAAGTGGATTTTATACTTTGTAAGGGTTTCAATGAATTACACTATTCCTATTAATCACGTCAGTGTATATACACACACGATCATTTACAAAAAAATATATAAACGTCATTATCAGTAATTACGCACATAAACAATACCGGCACTGAAGCTTTGAGATATTCATACCAAGATAAAAGCCATTCATCTATAAATAGAAGAAATGGGTGGTAAAGAACTGAGTCTTCCAGAAGGTGGATGTGGCAACAACGGTGTGAGTCACAGAGTCAGCCTGCCGCCAACGCCCTACAAGGCATCAGGAGCCAGGAGGGAACGGTCGGTTGGTTGCATGACTGCTCCTATGGGTCACTATACTGTAATCCTTCTCTCCTATATATACACGAAACACATCCACTGTATACAATAAATATGACACACATCTCCTACAATATTACTTTCATTGTGATGCCAGGCCACCGTTATTACCATACATCCTTTCAACAACACAAACAAAACTATCCACCTGCAGCTGAACTCCTACTATCGTCTGAATATTATCCTACCTGGTCAGTTATCATAATTTTCACTTAACGTCATAGTTTCTCGTAACTGCCATCGTCTCTATATTCGTACACATACTATCATTCACTCTAATGTTATTAAGATTCTTGATAATGAATCCTGGCAACATAATAAAAATAACGTGTTCATAAGATTTTTCACTGACTGTTCGTCGATCAGTGTGTATTTACTAACTTTCATCGAGGTAATGAACAAAGTGAAACTATACAGGTGACAAACGTAGACTTTGCAACGAATAATTCTATTTTCTGGGTTAATTACACGCTGATAATCAATACGAACTATTTCCAAGCCGGGAAATATGAAGTAATGTATATCTGAATCTGTTTCGTGCAACTTTTTACTGCTTTAGCAATACTACTTTAAATCGTTTGAGATCGGGTTGCCTGCGAGTGTGCGGCAACCTCATGCAAACGGCCGGACACAGCCTATTAACAACAAAAACATCTGCTTAAACAGAACTCCGCCATTTGGAATTCTGCTAGGCCTAATCATATAATATCCTAGGTAAAGAGAATGATATCTAATTGAAAATAATTCATTTAAAATGAGGAGGGAAATTAGTACCAGTCAATCAGTATATGATGATGAAGGTAAAATACTGATAACATTTTATTAGCGACAGAAATATTTGAGTGGTGGTGAGGAATATCACATCGCGACAGCAAAATCTGATTGGTGGTGCTCATTTTACTGGCGACTGCAAAATTTGAATGGATGTGGGTAAGTGAAAAACTAAAATACAAGAGTTAGTGGATTGGGTAGTAGACAACAGGAAGCAGGTGGGTGGGATCAATGTCTGCCGGTGGGAGGATTCCAACCCTATGACTCACTAACCACCAACAGAGTCTAGACACGTGTCTCCAGCGTCAACGCGCACACACGATATATAGTCTAGTTCACGGTCAAGGAAAAAAAAATCACTGGACCGTGGTCTAGTCTAACCAGTCAAACACTCGAGACCTCTCCGTGCCCATAAGAACGATAGAAAAAAAAAGTGGAGCATTGTGTTTTACAAAATCAATAGAAAACAATATTCCCGTATTAGTCAGGCAGCCCTACTTCTGTTTACGAGAACTCAAGAGTTGGCGGTACTCACAACAGGCAATTTCTTCAGGAAGATGAGAACCCAACTGTTTACAGATGATTAATATATTTTACTAAGTCCATACGTAAATTAAGAGTAACTGGATTAGGAATAATTAGTTTTAATTGAGGATCCATGTAAAATGTTAAGTGCGTATATGATGGGAGGGAAACTAGTATGGTGATCAAGAGTTTTGTGGGATTAGTGGTATTGATTTGTTGATTGACTAATTACGTTGCAATGTTTTGAATTACATTAATGCTGGAAAGTTTACTGTTACACGATTCAATGTTATTGCTATGGCAAAGTAGGATAATAAAAGGTGAAACGTAATAACGTTTTGATTCTAGCTTCTCCAAGAAAAAGAAATAAAAATACTGAAGGTCAAAGGTGTAAAGGGTGTGACCTATAGATACGCCCCAGCTGGAGGTTGCCCTTGAGGCTTGCACGTCACATTTCTTCTTCCCAAGGTGTATTTGCACGGAGTGTCACGCACTGCATTTCTGAAATGCAAACTAATAATACAAACAACAGCACTACCCTTATTAAGCACAACTTAATTCCACAGCTTTGAGATGCATCATTTACTAAGCGGTGGGACTTCGGGTAAATGTACTCTATCTTCCCTCATATAACAATACCTACTGCAATGTAGAAAAAAAAAATAGTTCTTGCCGATTATGATCATACCTATCATGCCGTAGGTCCTACTAAAAATGTAAAAATACTCCAACTGGGCACCATTAAAGTAATAGAACTTGGAGACAGTCAGTGCTATGTTACCAGAATACATGTCACTCGTACACAGTGTAGCCTCGTGATCGATATTGTGGAAGGAACAGCTGGGCGCCACCATGTCTCACGTCACTAACTCTACCTTGTTCATGGCCCACGCAAACGGATTATCCCTCCCCTAGCACTCCATTCAGAAACATAAATAATGTGCTATCTCGACCCCAGAAAGAGCTGTCAAGATTAAGATTCACATAGGTTTTCATCTAATATTATAACTTTCTTACATAATGCATAAAAAAATATGTAGGGAGTGATTATACAATTACTCGTTCGTCAGGCATTTCAAGTTTAGGGTCCCGCAGAGGGCCGCTCATGGGCGGCATAATATGCGGGGGTTGTGCGGGGGATTTAGGGATCCAGGGTAGGATTAGGAAGGGGGTTAGGATTGTATCTCCTCAGCACAATCAAACTCATTTTATTAAGACAAACTTTTTGATGCCATCAAATCAATCGTTGAGATGCAATGGCATTTGATGAAGCTACGCGTGGCCAATTGGTATGAATTATCAACATTTTGTCTCCCCTATCAAATGCACATTGGTCGATAATCAGGAGGAAACACTCAGAAACAGACACACATTACATTCTCACAACTCTATCGATAAAAAAAATCCCGCCAGTTTCCCCAAAGGTCTGTCAAGAATGTGGCGTGTTCACATAAGTAACAACCTCTCGTGTTCACTAAACAAGTTATGATATTCAGAACTGCCGTCCCCAACCACTATCTCGAATTTCAGAGGACAATGTCTATCGCAACGTGTCACTACCCTAACAAATTCCACCCGGATGAGGTATTGAAAACTGACGATGTATTTTTACATTCTATTGTCTACGAAAACATGCCAGTAAATAACTCCCTCCCTCGCACGGAACGACAGTAATCCTACAAGGCAACCAATCGGGAATCCTCCCTTCACCAGGTCTCGGCTCATAATTATTCATTCATGGTCATTGTCCTTCATCTAGATATATCTAATATTACAACCAAGAACTTTTTGAGGCGAACTGGTGCATCCAAGTCAAGTTTACGGTTTGCGGTGAATATTTTCTTTTACTTCCTGGTGCGAGGCAGTGGCGTGACTCATCTTCATCATCCAAATAGCCTACAGAATGCGACATGGCATGTACTGAACATATCGATACCAAAGAATGTGCTTAGAGAAGTGGGTGGACGATACATTATCACTGGTGACGCCAGCCCCACCCAGACTTCGATTCTGGTAAATATTTAATAGTGAGTCGCGGGTAGAGGCCGTGACCGCACCCGAAATGTTACCTAGCTCTCTCCCTCTCTCTCACCTTGATTAGTTGAGATTAATGAGAAAGCCTATGAGGGGGTGAACATTACTTGTTTCATGCAATAAACACACTACGACCAATATCAAACATTTAAACAAACCCACGTGTCATAAATATTCGTGCAATGCGTTTGCCTTTATCTAAACATTGTAAGGAAGTATGTAAGCTATGTGGTGGGGTGCAGATGTTAACCGCCCTGGATTGTGTGGGTGAGGGGAGGCACTGAATGGGATGTGCAGGGTAGGCTATTTGTCAGACTGTCTCAAGTGTTCATTCAATAGTGTGGGCATTGTGAAAGAAGTGACTGGGTACACGAGATATTACAGAGAATCCAATTATTTAGTTAAAGAATTTGAATTTTGTAATCCTCAGATACTCATGAAATGGTGTTTATTGTTTAAAACAAGGTGCAAAATAAATATCAGTACCTGAGTAGTTCTTTACTTATGACTCGGTATATTCTACAGTATATAAAAAATTGTTGGCAGTTTCTAATATACGGGACGAAACTATGAAGTATCAAGTTACACTATACTATGCAGTCTATACAATAGGGTTAGTACAGTAAAATGTCACTCAGTAAGTGTTGTTAGTAGGTGTCTTATCAGTCTTATGATCTGGCAGAAAATGGAGTTTTGTTTTACAATAATGACTTCTGTGACCGAAAACCTATGAAAATTGTGACAATATTAACTTGGGCAATGGTACAAGGGTTAGGGCATGAGGGGGGACAGTGTGATATGTGAAATACTGCACTACTTGTAACTGAGTGAACTTGAGACTCAATGTAAAGTATACAGGACTGTACACAATCATCACAACTAAAGATAAAACCTCAGTATGTATTAAAAGTTACACTGTATGTTTTATCAACACATTACACCTGGCAAGCTTCAACCACACACAGCTAGCTTTAACCAGCCATTCCACTCATTTTGCAGATCTCAGCTAGTATGTATAGCAAGTTTCACACTGTTACAGATTGACTGAAGAACACAGAGAAGTAATTGCAATTAGAGATGATACCAGCTGTGAAGATCTATGGCCAGCTAATTAAAAATAATATTGTAGTCCTGTAATGTGGTATAATTTACACCCGAAGGATACCCTGTCTCTGTCTTCTATGTTTATCCTCAATAAAGGCATAAATTGTTACTATGTTCTAACCAAAACATGCCATAGTACTGCACCATAACAGCTGTTCCTTAGAGAAACCTTCAAAGGTCAGAAGTAAGCATGCTTACCTTCCTGACTCCGGACTCTGTAAGGTTTCAAGTGGAGAAAACTGTCTTCACCAATCACCACTGTTCATCAATTAGCTTGTCAATACTGTATTGTACTAAACTAGAATGGCACGACTGCATATTTTGCTCTCATTCTTACCAATATAAAATAAATTGTGTTGATTCTCGACCTTATCTTTGATTTGAAGCCAGCAAATTTTAATCAGTTCTAGGCTTCATTAATTTCTAATCATCCTAGGAATGATCAAAATCTATGCTTAAGGATTTAAGTTATCTTGCTCACTATCCAACAAATATTAAAATGTATATGCAGTACTTCCAGAACTACGGTTGCAATAAACGTACACGAGCTTACGGGTTTTCACTCAAATTAATCCATCAAAAAGTAATTTTTAAATAACTTAGATCACTAGCACAGGCAGTGACAGTAAAATGTTCGGGTTCATAATACCTGAGAACAGTTTAATCCATTGGGTATAGGACAGTGACTGATTTACTCTAGCAAATGAATTTTCAGTAATATAGTACGTATACAGTCTTTTACTTCCCGCTGTAAAAACCCTAGCAGAGTAATTTATTTGCTAGCCACCCTCCTAACCTTTTCTATAATAGGTACTAAAGAGTTCATGTTCTAGAACCACACTCATGCAACGGAAAAAATAAATAAATGCTCCCCTCGCTCGTCTTTTGCACTTTTCAGGAATATTATGCAATATTGTAGTCATTCCAGTAAAGTGTAACACTGACTGAAACCAGAATTGACAGCACATTAAATACCCATTCCCTAGTGTATGTATGATTACCTCAGTCAAGGAAGTTACATTATGTGATTGGTTCAGTTCTTTTGTCTGGTAGCAGGATCACGCAGAGACATATATGGACTTTTATTATATTTTTAACAACAGTGGGCCTCATGACTGGCAACAAAAGATTAGATTTTGGGAGAGATCTGGATATAGGGTCATATTTTAGAGTATCTTACAGCTTTCATAATGCGGGTGAAGAAAAAAAGAAAAGAAAAGAATTGGGGGGGGGAGGAAAGACTGTACTGTACTCAACTTGGCAGAGGTTTTCAGTATATAATACAGTACTCTTCTTCATGAGGTTAATAAACATACATACCCACGGTGTCTGCAATGCAAACACCAGCCTCTCCTTACCTTATTCATAACCTGTAAAGAAAGAAGAAAGATGTATTAACCAACAGCACACAAAAATATAATGCATAGTAGCATAAATTGTAAAAACTCATACATAATACTACACCTTTTTAAATATATGTAGTACAGCAGGACAAGGTTAATAGCTGATGAATCAACCTTAACTCGATAAAATTCTCATTAATTTATATGGATTGATGCCTCATTTTGGGGTGGAAACTCCCAATAAGGGATGGCCATGACAGAACAGCAACAACTTCTCTACCTTATTTGAGAGTCTCAGTGACACCCTGCCTATCCATCCTAATGGGAATATCCTCTCCTTGCCTCCAGAAGAACCTCCAGTGTTTGTGTATTAATTTAATCTGATATGTTGAGAAAATAATTATATTTAAATATAAGCTAGGAGGTTCAGGTGGTATTTCCATGGATGTGTGTGCTGTGTAACTAACCAGCAACCTAGGTCTGGGAGAAAGTACAGTAGATAGGTAATCCCTTTCGTCTCCCGTCACCTCAGCACTAGTTCCTCCCAGAGAGGGGCTGCACTTGTTACTTGTTGTTGGATATTCTATGCCCCACTCCACCACTAGAGGTATATATGATGTAAATATATTCCTACTGTACATAGAAGCATCTCATTTTTCCTAGCTGAGTACATCACCATTCCCAACCAATTTCCAGGTATGGTAAGATTTAATTGCTGATACCCTCCCTATTAAGGTGCTGATCCATACAGTGGACTCCAAAAGATGGCATATGTTGTGTATATTCCTTTTAGTTTTTGTTTCTCCAGGAACTTACACTACATAATGCTTCTTGAATGTTGTAGACACTTCTAAAATGTAATGTACTTTTTACTATGGCACTTCTCTCTCACATAAAATTGTCAAAAGACATGTACTGCTGGTAATGTTACAAATATATATTATACCAACATTGCACTGAAAAAAACTGGTACTGTAAATTGATATAGGAACCCAAAAAATACATTTACAGTATTACCAATGGTATATTACTTATGTTTTTGCTCGGCTGAATTGGTAATGATGCACGAGGTGGCAGTTGGCAACCTTTATGCATTTTTTTCTTTAGCCATTTTGAAAGGCTTCTATAGATCATGTACTATCATCAGCTAATCATGACCTTCCACCCAGATACTCCACCTTATTTATGACATGGTTTCAAAGCAAAAAGATGTGACCACTACAGGATTATCTGTGTTCTTGTATATCACCACCAATACTCTTTGAAAGCATTATTGAGTCCCGGAGAACACAAAAATAGGTCCCAAAGGGCAAGAGGTCAGCTTGCAAAGGAGACTGTTCCAGTTTATGTTACGTTAGGTCTGGGTGATTATGTAGCCACAAGTTGAGGATCGTATTTTGTTTTGGGCTGTTTTATGAGTAAATCTTATAGTAATTTTCAAGACATGCTTTGTTTTACCTTTCTCCCCTTACTGAAATCCTACATTCCAATAGGTATCGGAAATGGCAAAACAAATAGTTTCCAAAATGAAACGTAGGCCAAAATATAAAAAAACACAAATGTGGGGAATTTAATGGTATAAGGTAATGTTTATGTCTATCCTATCCCACCCCATTATGAAATTTTAAATTCTTTTATTAGAAAAACGTGTAGAAATATGTGGGGGACTTGTTGGTAATGCTTATATCTACCCTATCCCTCCTCCCCATTATGAAATATTTCAATGTTGCCTAAGTCCAGATCAAATTTAGTTGGTTAAGTTTGAAAAGTTGGTTTGGCTGGCTTAGCTGCCATCATAGTCAATGCTCATTATGTTGCCTGCAAAAATGTACTTTATCGGGTTTTCTGTGAATTCTGTCTCTCCAGTCATGCCTCTCTTTAGTTGTCTTTTCTTTAATTCTTTTTCCTTTGTGCCTGTTGTCAACCCTCTGTCTACTTTTCCCTTGTGGTACAAGACCATTTTAGCCTAGCACATTCTTTTTTCTTTCCCATTTTTTAAATTATATTTAATAATAAGCACTTGTTTTTGTTAAATAGCATGAGATCGGGTACGAAGGAAAACCATGAACCAGCAAGAACAAAGACTGGATTTTGAAGGTTGTCCTATCTAAAGATTTGAGTACAATAAATATTACTCCGGTATTATTTCACCATTCTGTATGTCACGGTTAACTTATGCAAACATGCTGATAAATATTTCTATTCCTTAATAAGAGATTTTCAACTGTAAAAGTTTAACTGCTTTTACTACTCATATACTGGTACAAGCTGACATTTCTCCATTAAAAAAAGGCCTTAATATTATGGCTGCAATCACTCCAGTAGTATATCAGTCATTGTCTGTCATTTCTTATGGTTTGCTTCAGGTGGTGCAATGTCCCTTCCAGAATGATGACCAGCACAAAGAAATCAATAGCAGTACAACATTATGTAATCCTTTCTCTCATCCAAGCAGAGAAAGTGTGAAAGCCATTATCTTCATTATAGCAAAAACCATAAAGTAACATGGGAAAACACTGAGGAAAGACCTGTGTACCAAAACTTTAAATTATTAGGCTTTCTATAGGTATACCGGTACAATAACAACCATTCATAAATATCAATACAATGTAACAGACACAGAAAGAAACGTACTTCAAAGGATTCATAATTGTTTCTCTTGACATCCTAGCCTCACTCATTATACCTACACCAAACACTGGTCTGGAAATACATAAATTATTCTGCAAAGTCATGAGAATTGAGTGGTAGGGAAGCATTTTGGTTTGGTTTGGTATTCAAGTTGCTATGGTGACAAAACTCGATCTGTCAAGTTGCCACCAAAACTCCCGGTACATTATAACCCCAGACCTTTGTAAATACATAAATAATTCTGCCAAGCCAGGAGAATTGAGTGGGAGGAAAGTGGTTTAATTTGGTTTGGTATTCAAGTTGCTATGGTGACAATACTCGAAATTTTAAGTTACCCCAATACTTCCGGTACATTATAACCCCAGACCTTTATAAATACATAAATAATTCTGCCAAGTTATGAGGATTAAATAGTAGATAAGTGGTTTTGATTGGTTTGGTATTCAAGTTGCTGTGGTGTCCAAACTCGATCGGTAAAGTGAAGTTACCCCAAAAACTCCCGGTACACTTTAAATCTAGACCTTTGTAAATACCTTCTTAACACACTTGTCATGCTACTAAATAACGTCATACATAACCTACCGCGGGGTTAGATTCCAGTGGCAGCCAACGAACCATCTTGAATGTTGTACTAGTAGTTGCACGAGGATCACAAAATGTCAAGTAAGAGAGTGTGATGTTCCCTTTGCAGCTGCCGGTACCAAAGTGGAGTAGAGGTTGATGGGGTATTGTGAGTTGGCGACTACGGACTGCCAGGACTGCTTGACGAAATTTCCCTAACTTCAACATCAGAATTTCCCTTTTTACCTCACAAGTTCCCTGTTTAATCTGGAATATAGTTGTATTACATATACAATTTTCTTGATGATAAATATTATTTCGTCTGGTTGAAATTTTCCAACTTACTCTTGAACAACAAGTATGTAATTTCCCCATTGGTACTTATAATTCTCCATATCTAGAGAAAATTCTCCATATCTGGCAACATTGGGTGTTTGATGGGAGGCGTGGCGTGGCGTGGCGGTCCAGACACCACCAGTGATGCCTGGCTACATTTCTAGAGATTTCGGCTCAATGACTGTGGGTTATTGGGACATTATTTCGAAACATGGCGTCATTGTGTATATATATTTATGCTCGGTATTTTCTATCATCTCTGTAGCATGCTGTGGTGTGAATGAAAGAATCTTCCCTTGTTAAAGTTGTATAAAATATCACCCCAGAGTTGGACAACCGCCCTCACTTCCTCGATCCCCAAACACACACATCCTTAAATCTGCTGAATCATTTGTATGAATTTGGTTTAAAGCTTCAAAATACTACTACGGTACTACCCTTGCTTATAGTGGGTAGGTTCACTGCTTTATAATCGCTGATCAATTCCGATGTTCGGAGTGAGGGATATATGTATAGTATGACCCGGGACACACAGGCGCTTTGTGGTCGCCACGCAAGGACGACACGAGTAGTCCTTGCGTGGCTGATAACGGCGATTTGTGGTTACGTCGCAGAGTCGCCCGTGTGTATGGCTGGCGGCGACATGGAAACGACAGGCCCGGTGGTGGCCATAAAGGTTGAAAATTTGGCGGCCACCGAACGACCACATGTGGTCCGTGTGTCACGGTCCAAAACACAAATCGCCGCCACACGTGGCGGAGATCAGCGTATCCTGGCCACAGACACCGACGCCCTCGCTGGTGTGTACTGTACGGGTTGGTCTCAAAACAATGGAAACCTATGGCAAGACACGTCCCCAGCTACTGTGTGTCGTCCTTGCGTGGCGACCACAAAGCGCCCGTGTGTCCCTGTCCCATAGCCAATGATGCCAATTCTTGTCAGTTTTTCAACTGTTCCTTCCTTCATTTTACAGTAATGTATATCCTTCATACTTGCAGTCCCACCTCTCTATTGTATTCTCCTTCGTTCTACATGCTCTTTCAGAACTAGGGGGATCTTCTCTCATCCTCAGATATATTAGTTAGGGTGAGTATTTTTTTATTCAAGTTAGTGAGGGATATCCTAGATTTCACAGTTATCCTTACATTTAGGGCTGCTCAGAAAATGGATAAGAAAGAGGGGGAACCATTCTGAGCAAATATAATTATCTAAATAGTCTACGTACAATACAAATGAAAGTACAGTAATCCTAAACCAGTGTATGTTACTGGCCCTGATTGACCAGCGGAAATAACTGCTGCCGATGAAAGTATTATGAATAAATGTAGTATTAATCAAATTTTTCTCAAATAATAACATATTATTAATTAGGTTAGGTTAGTCATTGGTATGGTAAACTTATTAATTTGTGGGAACATTTAGCATTATTGACTAATCTTAGAATATACTTAGCATACAATGCAAACTTAATACATGTAATATTATTTACTATCATAGCTATTATATAAGTATTTTCTATCTATTATGATAGGTTGTTGACATCCAAGTTAAGAATGATCTATTCCCATCCATTTTTGCAGTATACATAGTCCAGTACATATAAAGGTGAATTCCCCTTTTCAGATTTAGATTTATGCATAGTATCGCTTAGCAGATATTCCATTAGATTATAGTGAAATGAGTTCTCCAAAGCATCCGGTCACTAATAATTTTTTTTTATAGAGCACTGGGTTTAGTAAGATAAGCGACGAAGAAGTGAGTGTTGTTATGGTTGTGACGTGAAGGGGTAGACATCTGTGTTGGGAATCATGTGTTAATAGGTATGTACACTTACACTACTCACTGTATACTTGCTGAGGGTATATCTTAACACTCACAGAGATAATTATGTGGAGTGAATGTTTTTTTGTGACGGAGGGTTTGTGAATTAAGGTGAATGTTTTTACCTACGTTCTTGTAACCCAGAGTAACACACATACGAGTACTGAATCACATTAGAGAGAAAGAGAAAGTTAATTCATAGATACTGAATAACATGAGAGAGAGAGCTAATTCAGAGATACTGAATCACATTAGAGATAGTGTAAATTCGAAGATGCTCCCCCACATTAGAGAGAGGCTGAGAGAGAGAGAGTGGTGAGTTAATTCATAAATGTTGCCCAAGTCTGGATGGATGTAGTGTCAAATTAAGGGGAGAGAATACTTTTGGTACATTAGGGCATCTTGATTCCTCCTAGGTTTGCCAGGAAACAGGACCAGTTTAATTAACATAAATAATGGTGGACTGTAGATGAAAATAGTTTGGAGGAATCATTATCTCCAAATATGTCAAAACTGTACCCTCCCCTTAAAGAATTGGAGGCTTCTGGTTCCTCCTTACTATGCCACGAAACAAGCTCCGTCCATATAGGTGGTGTTTCGTGGCAATATTTGAAGGACTCGTATACCTCCAATTTTCTTACTACATCAAATGGTCCCTTAAGCCTGTGATTCCAGCTTAATATTGCATAAACTAATACTCGGGTGTGGTCTGTCTGTAGGTCAAGGCAACTATGTTCTGTACGTGGTCTACAAATTAACCATTTTTGTGCCATTGTTTTTAAAGATTTGGGTTGATTTAAAGAAACTGTATAGGTTAGGCATCACTGGGTACTGTTGTATACATTGTGTGAGTATTACAGTACAGTACCAGTATTGAGTATTATATCTTCACCACAGTACACATCGTCACTGCAAGCGTATATTAATATCTTGATGTTAAAATAAAAGAATAACGTAAAATCATTGTAAGAACTCACTTTCAGTCCAAGATAGTTATGCAGCATTTCATTCACCTCATTTCTTATAAAATTATCATACATTTAACAACCAGGAATGATGATCTGAGGTACAGTTTTTGTACTATGGATAAAGTACCGTATACTCCCTAGAACTATTAAGGGCCCTGTGATTGTGCATGAAAACTGGAGGCTTCTGATTCCTCCTGATCAAGCCATGAAACAAGCTCCTTCCATATAGGTGGTGTTTCATAGCAATATTTGAAGGACTCCTATCACACCAATTTTCTTACTACATCACAGGGTCCCTGAAACTGTACTGTATTCCTGTTGTGGCTGATAGTGGGATACACAAACAGATATGGAAGTGGCCTTACATTATATTGAACCCTGCAACTATACAAAAGGACAGGAATGCAATCCAAGGGAAAAACTGGCCTAACCTAAAGATGAGGAAGTCCATTTCTTTTTATTGATACTGGTACGTACCGTCTTATATATATCCGAGACAAGTTAAATTAATAGTATTTCCAATACAGTGCTTGTATAGCTGGTGTGTATATACTTTGAGGTACCGGTAGGCCTCAGTACAATCTTGCCAGGTGACATAGAGAAGTCATTACTGTTCTGCCGTGGCCAACCGGTAGTGGGAGAGTCTGTAAGGAAATAAAACATCAGGCCGTATTATTATATGAATTAATTGTTAAAATCAAGAGAAAATACAGTATTACAGTAGTAAGGTCTTATTTTTTCTGTGATACTGTAGGTAAAAACTTTTCTCTCTTGTTCCTGGTGTGTTCCTTCTGCTGCTTCCAAATAATGTCTTTTCAAAATGTTTCTCAAATAAAGTACAGTTACAGAAATTTTAAAACGATACGGTAGCCGTTTTGCAGTAACCGGAGGTGGCCGTTTTATAGATTAGCTGATATACGTGAAAGGTGTACAGTACAATGAAAGACAAAAGTCGTGTCTGTCTGAAAGTTGCTGGCATAGACCTACAACAAATCAACTTAAAATCCAGGCCTCAGCAATAGAAAGGTCAAATAATGGATTGGTATTTACCAAGCAGTTTTTACTAATTTTCTGGACATGACTTTTGTTTCTCTTTGTAAGGTACTGGTACATTGGATATGATTAATACCAAATATGGAGCATTTTGATGGTACAATTACAGTAAATAAATAAAGTTAGCTAATTATTATGTACAAAGTGCAGTCACATTGCGTGGAAAGGGAAATGTTAAAATTTATAGGTGCAATATCATTACAGTTAGCTGAATGTAATGGACTGTGTCACTATACCTGTCTGAAATATTAGTTTGT
This sequence comes from Petrolisthes cinctipes, assembly GCA_033782935.1. Lineage (NCBI taxonomy): Eukaryota > Metazoa > Arthropoda > Malacostraca > Decapoda > Porcellanidae > Petrolisthes > Petrolisthes cinctipes. The sequence continues at coordinate 30,206 of JAWQEG010004561.1, read as the reverse complement.
TTATTGTTCACTAATTTTTTTGGTTCCCCTTTCACTCTCTGTTGTGACATTTGAAGAAGTTATTGATACAGTACAATACTGAACCACATTTTAACTGGATGGGTGTCAGCTGGGAAACTAAAATGACGAGAATGAGAAGGATAGTGACAGGAGTGAGGGGGGCAATAAGGACGGTGACAGGCAGTAACAAAATAGAGGAGGACAGTGACAGGCAGTACCAAGGGGACAGTGACAGGAATGACGAAAGTGAAAGGGACAGTGATATGGCGAGGTAAGGACTATTGGGATGGTGACCGAAGTAGTGGCAAGTAGAGTGACAGGAAACTGTAAGTGCCAGGACAGGGATATGAAAGGGACAGTGGCATTGAGAAGGCAGCTGTTGTGATGATGACAATGGTAGGCAGGGATGATCAGTAAGGATGGTAATAGGATTAGACTGATATTGGCAAAGAGAAGCGAGTGAGGATGGTGGCACGAGTGATGGCATTGACGAGTAAGGGTAGGGAAGTTGGCAGGGACGAGAACACTGGTGGTGGCAGGGCTGACAGAAGTGGTGGCACACGCAGGCTCGGTCGGCTGGTGTGAGGCAGGAAGGTTGATGGGAGAGAGGATGAGAGCCGAGGGAGTCAGTGGCGCCTGGTGGCCGGTCACACACACACGTCAGTCCCTCACTGCCGGTGTTCACGTGTGTCCTCACCCACTCTCCCTCTCCTTTCGAACCATCATCAACCTTATCTCACGCTCACTGGCTTCGAATGAGCCTTTGAGATGTCACCTGACGTTTCAAAGATTTACATCGAAATCTATGTTTATGTTTAACTATTGAGACTTGATGATAGCTGATGCTGGAAACTAGGTCGTTGGACTCTGCACACCTTGTTAGCCAACGTAGATTGTCTATTTCTTTATTTATATTATAGTAGAAAAAACTCATACAGCTGCTTTACATAACATTCATCCGCAAAACAATACTGTCCGAATAATCTTGGTGGAACAGTTAATTGTATCCCATATTCGAGCATCACAGAACCAATTATGTTCTCGAGTGTAACGTTGACGTGTGAGATTAGACTGGTACTACGTTAATGACTGGCAGCGCACGAACTTCCTACAAGTGTGCCACCTGGCACTAGTCATTCATGAATTGAACGGGGACATGTTTGTAAACTGGGTTGTGGCGTTACTGTTTAATGAATCAACATATATAATTTATCACCATTTTAAGACATTGCAATCAGGCGCCGGTCATAGCCACCAGTACCTCTGAACACTTCTGCGTCAGAAAAGCGGAACAGAGTTAGTGAATTGGTGGCCAGCCTTTGAATAAATCGCGTATTGCGTGGGAATAGACCGAAACCTATTCTTATCTCAACCTTCTCGATTTATACACAAGACGTGAAAGTGACTCGGCCACACTGACTGATTCCTAGCCAGGTAGGCCTAATACAGTTATTGTTGTTGTTGCCTCCCAGCAATCTTCTTCCCATAGGCTCGTCCCCTTGCATGCTACTGCTCCATTTCTTGCACTTGTCCAGGAAACAAATCCCATTAGAAAAGTTTGAGTATACAATTAGTGCTTTTCCGTAGAAGATTTGTATGTAGGGTATAGCCTGTAGGCTACATGATTTATTATATAGTGAACGTACAGGTATGCTGTTGTATTGCTGATAATTTAGTAGTTAGCAATTGTGATTGTATAAACATATTTTGTTTGTAAAACAATATTGGTACTAGGGTGTACTAATTTCCAATGAGTCGCTGGTGAAGTGAAAGTAATACAGAGTTTCAAGCTTTTGTCTTTTTCAAGAATTTCAGACGATAGTTTGGGCTTCTGTTTTCCCTTCACTCTTACTGTAGGTTAAATATGTTTACACATTTTCTGTGGTAATGGTGTAGGTTTAGATGAAATGTACTCTTAGAGTGATTGTGTATTGTTTTGCCATTGAAATAGTGACGATGTTGACTACTGGTGGCAGTGGTATATTATATATTATATTACGGAAGTAGTATAAATTACCTTTAAATATTAAAACAATAATATAAAGTCTATGCCTTAATATTCAGGTTACTTAATACTAACAAAGTTAAAAGAGGCTGTTTCCCCCCACAGATTTCTGGATTGTAGGCTATTAGTAGCTAGTAGCCCTGAGATTATTGTATGAAGCTTTAAAGTGTTTGGTGCTTCACATGTTTCGCACTAGATGGAGACAGTGGAGCTTCAAGGCGTTGGTTGTTTCCTGTCTGCCGTACTAGACATAATACACTACACATAACTATCTAGAGAGAGCAACTGCACAGCAAAACTCGATTTTGGATGGGTATCGTCTATACTATGAATTGGTGACGATATAGGGGGTATATTCTTGACGTGTCGGTGTAGGCTGCATCATCTCCCACAGAGAATAACCCTGGGCCAAAAGTAGTGATTCACGATAGGTTTATAAACACCCAGTCTGTGATTGACCTGCCAGTTTGCTGTATTGATTAAGGAAACTGAAATATTTGGTTGGAGAGGAACTAAACAAATAGCACTCATTGTGAAATCTTCCCCTTATCAATGTGGCCATAGATAGTATAGGGAGTCTGTCATCTGTTAACAGTGGGTAGAATTTAGGTCACTCGGCTGTCAGTGGTTGATTGGTTGGTGCCAAAACTTTGTGGGTTACCGCTATACCATTTCTTGTTGGTAGTGCGGTGTTGGGATATGGTTTTCATTAACGTCAGAGGATTATATTCAGCTGGAGGTAAATCACTGGCACTTAAAGGATTAAATCTCCAGTATAGCCTACCGTCCACGATTGATTGCCACTCAGGGTACAGTCACGACCAATAGTTCAACAATATATACCCTCGGATGAAACGACCTCGCAAAAAAATGAAGCGAAACTAGAACTGTTAATCTCTGTACCATTTGTTCACGCGATTCACCCAAATGGATCAATTTCATTCAACTAATACAGAAATATTAGCTGACAATTTATAGAAACAACATGAATAAAAACACTTGCACAAAATGAACCAAGGAAGAAAAGGAATAATAAATACTATATTATATAACATTCACTGACCTGGTTATATTGCTACTCGTCCACGACATACACAACTGTTTGGAGGAATGCCAGATGCCAGGGAGAAATATAATACAAGTAGTAATAGCATCAGGGTCTGCAGCAGCAACCCATGGAACGCTGGTCGTTGCTCCCTTCCTTCCATTGTATTTTACACTTTAACGGGAGAGTATACTTTTGGTACATTGGAGCACCTTTATTCCTCCAAAGTATGTCAGGAAACAAGACCAGATGAACAAAAATAATGGTGGCCTGTTGCTTGGAATAGTTTGGAGGAATCAGTTGCTCCAGATTTACCATCACTGTACCGTACTTCCTCCTTAAGGACCCTGTGATCGTGTATAGAAATTGGAGGCTTCTGATTCCTCCCGACTATGTCACCAAACAAGCTCCTTCCATATAGGTGGTGTTTCGTGGCAGTATTTGAAGGACTCCTTTACCTCCAATTTTCTGACTACATCACAGGGTCCCTTAACCACTTGTAAATGTGTACTACAGTCCTCAGTCATATTATCAAAGGGGTACATAGTATACATTTGGTTTATTAGAGTTCCTTCATTCCTCCAAAGTATGTCAGGAAACAGGACCAAATTCGCAAAAATGATAGTGGTCTGTCTGTTGCTTGGAATAGGTTGAAGGAATCAGTTGCCCCAAATTTACCAAAGTATCCAGGTGTGCTTCAAATATACACCCTGATGGAGTATTAAGGGATGATTCTTTTGATAGTAAATTGGAAGGTTTCCGATTCCTCCAAACAATGCCACGAAACAGATCCCTTATTAGTAACATAAAGGTGACTTGTTTCCTGGGATAGTTTGGTGGAATCGGTAGCACTCCAATCAACCAACAAGAGAATCTCCCCTCAACTGTTGCTCTCGCTGTGGACAAGTTGCTTTACCATGATGCATCAGTGCTTGGGCCAATGTGAAAATATATAGCCTATAACTGCTGTTTGATTGATTCCTCCCCCCAGCCACACATGTTGTCGGTATGGTATATATCCAAATGCCATGTATATACAGTAGATTATATTGCACTACACTGTATTCACGCTGCTCACACGTATATATTGCACATTTCTGACGCACATAATATACCGTACAGTAGATGAGTACCGGTAGCTGTAAATATTGTTCTGTCGCCAACGTTTTCATACACGAATTTCAGTTGACGTACCGGGTAGCTCCACTGTATAGACCCCATCTTTTAGCGTTTAGGATTTCATTGTCGACTGTGAACACCTGTGACGCGTTGGCCCGGAGGCTATAAGTTCGCTTTCTGTACAGTACCTCGTTAAAAGGATTGATTGATTGAGTGATTAGTTGGTTAATTGTTAGGTTGGTTGGTTGATTGGTTGGTTGGTTGGTTGATTGGTTGGTTGATTGGTTGGTTGGTTGGTTGTTTTTTCGGCGACGCAACTCGTTAACAGTACTGTATATGTAGGCTATATATGTTATCAGATGACTGAAATGAGAACATAAAAATGGTGATATGACTGACACACATTGGAGTCAAACTTATAGGGTAGAGGGCGAGTATTATCACCACACCTTATACCTATGTGTGTGTGTGTGTGTGTGTGTGTGTGTGTGTGTCCTTAGTCACCATCGGGTCTTCCCTCCCCATCACAACAGGCAGTGTCAAGGTCCCTCCCTCCCTTCCTTCCTCCGTCCCTCCCACCACACTATTATTATTATCACACTCCAGTCTGTTGTTGTTGTGTCATATATTACGTCCATGTGCGTGGTGAAGGTTTATTATGATCTCATTCAAGTTCTTTTAATTCTTGTTGTAATTCTGTAACAGTACTCCCTATACATTCCCTTGTCCAAGTATGCACGTATACTCGTTTCTCATGGTGATAGCATGTCCAACTAGTCCTTTTATCTATACAAAATTAGGCATAAAAATCCATATGTATTTACATCTACTTATTCCATTAGCAACAAAATGACCGAGTTGCTTTGCATAGTTATCTAAGATGGTATGTATGATGGTGGCAGAGAGCCAAGTGCGAGGCTACACATCACTTTTCTTTCACCTTCACTCACCCTCATATATTTACACTCTCTTCCCGCATTTTCACCTTAGTGGAATCTGTAATAATTAACCCTTAAACTACATTCAGTTTTCTCATTCCTAATTGGGTATTGCGTATTAAATTGGAATAATTTGTTCAGTGCCTGCTTGAAAAAAGCAAAGTTTATTCCTTGTAAATGACCGTAGTGTAAGGGTTAAGTCTGTCCTGAGACTCGTACTGTACTGTGATGACTGGTGAGCGTTGTAAACCCATGTAGATCTAACCTATAGTGTACTTGTGTCGGGTGTTGTTAGTATTTAACCCCGCCACTCCCCCTCCCCTAGCTAGCCTACATGTAAGAGGCAAGCAAGTTAGTGAGGCTCCGTACACCACCACCTGCCCCGCCCCCCGCCCCCGCCCACCTGGCCTGAGGGCGTACGGTGAGCCAGTGATGGCCACAGGCGGCCGCCTGCGGTGTGGCGGCCGTGACTCGGCCGCTGTCCTCCCTTGTCTGTCAGGTAACTCTCTTACCATTACCATCCTCCTGCTTGTAGGCTGCACAATAGGCAACCTAATTCGTGCTCCGTGTGTTTAGTTCATCATCAGCATTGCACCCGCGGCATCCCTCCCCATCCCTTTAATACCCACTTGCTTTTACTCAATGGTCACCTTTCTCCCCTTTACCCTCCACGTAGGGGGGCCTACGGTGATGTGGGCCGTTTTTTAAGGGGTTTGGCAAACCCTTCAGATCCGGGCTACTCCCTTTTAATTCCTCAGCTTTCCCTCCTTTCTTTGAATCAACTTTGTGCTTCCTGTCCCTCCTCTCTATCTCCATCATTCTCGTGCTACAGGGTCTTTCAGGCCTAGCGCGCTTTTTTTTTTTTTTTTTTTCCTCATCAATTATCCCTTACCCTCAGTTCATGGCCAACCTGCAGCCCAGGGTTGGTGTCCATGAATTTTTGGAGGCAAGCCACATTCCTCCTCATTCTCCTCCGATTTCTCATCTCTTCCTCCTCCTCCTCATTTTCTTCCTCCTCCTCTTCCTCCTCTTCCCTTCCCCGTCTTCTTGTAAATTTCTAACCACTTCCTTCTCGTCCCTTTCCCACCCCTCCACCAACTCGTCCCTCTCCTTCCTTTCCTCTCCCAACCACTTCCCTTTCGTTCCCGTCCCAACCTTCCTGTGAAACTCCCTCCTTTCGTTCTCTTCCCTTTCGTCCTCTTTCCTACCCTCCATTCAAGACCCTCCACGCCCCTCCTTGGCCCCCCTCCATTCGTACCCTCCCTCTCATACAAGTCCCTCTGCACGTCTCTCTTTGGACTTCCTTCTTTGCTTCCTTCTTCCTTTCGTCCCCTACGTATCCTAGCTCACTACCCCTCCCAGTCCCCTCCCTTCACGCCCCCTCCCAGTCCCTCCCTTCACGCCCCCTCCTCTGCCCCCCCCCCTCCCCATCGCTTGACCTGCCGTGTGGTGGCTTCCGGTAGTTCCTCCTGCACCACCACCGCCGCCACCACTACCACCACCGCCATCTGCCGTTCCTACACCTAGCTCTCCTTGCCTCGCCTCGCCTCAACACAGAATTATATTACTCAATTTTTGTATCGCAGTTAGCTTCTTTTTTTTTTACAACCGATTTTTCTTTATATATATTTTTTTTTTGTGCATGGGAAATGTTTCAGATATAAATATTTACGATAAAATATTAATTCGTTCGAATAAACAAGCTGTGATTTTTTTTTTCCTTGGCGTATGTGTGTTTGGTACTGAATGTTCGCCTGATGGGTTTTGTGTTGATAAATATGCATCCTTTCCAGGCTGGGTGAACGAGTCTATAAAACATTTTAATTTCCTTAAACTATAAAACACACACACACACACACACACACACACACACACACACAGTATAAAAAATAAACCACCTACCGGTTACCCTTAATTCATGTTATCATTATGACTGCATGCATTAAGATCTGCTACGAAAAGGTGGCATGAAGGAAACGTGAAATTGTAACCGATTGATGAATAAAATGTATATCATGTGTTGTATTTGTCCATATGACTGAAGTGGCCATTATAACCATCCATCCCTGTGCGTTGGTATGCATGTGTATACCTGTAAGCGCAGGTCTCATTATGTACTTGTATTATGTGTGTGTTTCTATTTTTCCTTGTTATACTGTCTCATGTATTTCAGTGTTAGTGTTTGGGTATTGGTTGGTGATGGGTTAGGGTTCTGTGATGGACTTTATGATGCCTATGTACACTCGTGATACGTAATTTCTGACCAGAGACGAACGGCAGGCACCACTCATACATACCCAGCATTCGAACTCAGCCCCTATAGGTGTACTGGGTGGGGAAATAAGCTATAGCAGGCGATTCGAAGCTAGCATTCTGCTCCTCACACTCTGGTCAGAAATTATGTATCACGAGTGTACAGAGTCAGAACATAAGAAAAATTATGTGGTCTGTTTTCTAAGTATAGGCCTATATAGTTTAGTCCTTTAGGGGAATCTGTCGCCTGTATTGTGCCGAAAGTATGACCCCTCTATACAGGAGATTATCTTTTTGGCAAATTGGAAGGCTACTAACTTATTCATCCTAACTAGGCCAGAAAATAGATACCCTCAATGATACTAATCTGTTACGTGGCATAGTTTGGAGGAATCAGAAACCTGCCTGTTCACCAACATAAGCTGATATCACCACCCCTTAAGTTTGGTGGTGAAATTTGAACCACCACTGCGATAACTATCAGATGCAGTCAGTGACACCTGTCCTCGGCTGCTGCAGTATTGGGGAAAACCTGTTAAAGGACCCTGTGATGTAGTTGGAAAATTGGAGATAAATGAGTCCTTCAAATATTGCCACGAAACACCACCTATATGGAAGGAGCTTGTTTCGTGGTATAGTCAGGAGGAATCAGAAGCCTCCAATGCTCATATACGATCACAGGGTCCTCTTAGATGTTGTCTGGTATTGATACTTCACTCTTGTGTCGAATATTTTAATTGTTAACTCTTATATACCAATTTGTACCACAACAGGTAATAGAAGTTCATGGGACAAGTGTTATTTACAAATTTTATCATTATCATCTGGTGCCGTACACATAAATGTAAATGCAAGTTAAATATAGATGTGTGATCAGTGTTTATATGGACTGAGGGTGATGAAGAGAAAAATTTGTTAAGATGATGAGGCGTTAAAATTGCTTAATGGTTACATGCAGTTGATTATATACACTCATACGTGGGCAATAAACTCATCATATAATATATCCAGTCATCTTTACTCATGCTCTGAAACACGGTACACACATTTAAACTACTGCATAAAATTGCCTTAAAAAAAAAAAAAAAAAAATCGTTCTACCGCGGCTTTGTGTGTCCATCTACGTACGTACCCACACACCCTCGTTAGGATGGATGACGTGGATTAAACACAAGCTATCTTTTTTGATTGGTAGGTGGCTTACTGTGTTGCTTCCATACTAACAAAACACAGGTTCCACATAGTGTTCTCGTTTTGTTTTGTATATGAACACACATCCACCCTATACGAAAGGGACAGGGTTGAAATTTTATGCAAGCCAACTGGACTCTGTGCCATGTCCCCCGGAGTTTGATAATATCGTTAGGCAGAGTTGAGTGTCGAGGTTCACTGCTGCCTCTGCCTACCTGCCTACCAACCTGCTGTGAACTCCTATAACCTGCAGATGGGTTTTAGGAATACTTGTTTACACTTAATCCTTCAAAGTATCCCAGTGAGCAAACCACCTCAGTGTTACCAGTTGGGGATCTGTTTTTTTTTTTTTTTCATGTAGTTTGGTGGAATAAATAACACTCCAATTTGCCGAAAGGAGCAGATCCCCTTAAACATATAAACCGTGCTGATGTCACACTGAGTTTTCAACATTTAAGGTGGTATTATTAAGCTACTTCTTTGAGGAAATGTTCTCTTCGTCGTTCAGTTCTTATCATTTTGCAATACGAATTTTGCGACAAAGAAACGTTTCGTAGAAGAAGAAGTTTAATAATATAATCACTTGTCTGCTGGTGCTGCATGCGTGTTGAGGGGGGCAATGTAGATTAAATTTGTATATTCATAACATGTAGGTACACTTGCTACCACATGAATATATTATCATATCTCCATGCTCGATATTAGTCAAAGGAATAAAACCAGACAGGCACTGCAGCTTGTTATGGAGGCTACAATACTTGGCCCTTTTTAGTGTTGCCGCCTTCAGTGTACCAATCATCATTAAAAATATAAACACAATAATTATTAGATGTATGCTGTAATAATATTGCTCTCATAAAGTTAATGAATTAAAGTTGCGTTTACCTGTATACTGTTCAAGGAACTACTACTGGCATAGTTGTAGTACTACACATAATGCTTTGTCCCATCATTTATTTCTTTGTCTTTATAGGCCAAATACAAACTTTCCAATATATTAACATTTGGGATCGTTTGACACACTGTGACATCTCTCATTTATTATGATTTACTGCCTCGTGTTTATTTAAAGTGTATTATTGGCTAAATGTGTGAATGTATGTATGGAGTTTAGTAATCTGAATAAATGATTGTCTATTTAACGTAGAGGTACTGTACAGTCGGCGGCAAAAGTCCTGTCGCCTCACTTGCTTCACCGAGGCACGCAATGTTCATAGACTCGAGATTATTAAGTGTAGAAAACATGAGTATTTCTCGAGTCTATGAACACTGTGCGTCTCGGTGAAGCAGGTGAGGCGACAGGACTTCTGCCGCCGACTGTACAACAGTGGTGGTAAATTAGGAGCAACTAACTGATTCTCCCAAACTATTCCAAGTAACAGATCACCATTATTTGTGTTAATCTGGTCCTATTTCCTGGCATACTTTAGAGGAATCAAGGCGCTCTAATGTATGTACCAAGAGTATACAATCCCCTTAACCTTATTGAACCTCTACTCCCGGCAAGCCACTCACTCACTCACTCACTCACGACTGACTGACTGATGCCGGGTTGTGGGTTTACCAGTGGAAATTAGCTGGAGGCGTATCCAATGCATGTAAATGAGTCTGTTGGTGTGGTGTGTGGGAAACATTTGCCACACCCACTGAATCTGACCTTTGCCAACTAGATAGATAAAGAACACCACGTATAGACCCAGGAAGTTGTGTTCGTTGCCCCCACAATGTATGCCGAGGTCAGTGTTTGGTTTGCAGTGTATCATTTTCATTCCCTGGCAGCACACTCGAATTTTTCTCGTGTTGCCTCTGTATTGGGGAAGCAGTACCATTATTTTAGGGGGTAATATATATATACTTTTGGTAAATTGATGCTTCTTGATATTCCTCCAAAGTTTACCAGGGAACAGGACCCGATTAGGAAAAAATATGATGTTGTTGTGTTGCTTGGAATAGTTTGGAGGTATCTGATGTTCCAGATTTGCCAACACTGTATTATAACCCCTTATCTCGATCAGTACAGTCTCCTTAGAGCATGTTTGGTTATAATTGGAGAATATTATATCTGATTAATATTCTCGTACGCATGAGAGTCTTGTTTATATAATGAGTAGTAAGCGAATACCTACTCTTACATCAACGTACAGTGAATACTACTGTCAGAATTATTTGAGTGGGTGCCGAGTTATCCACGTTATATTTCAAATAAAACCACAGGTAATGCAAAACTTACTCCGGTCACTGTACAGCAAGGGAATAATACATATTTTAAAACTCACCAAGGTTAACAAGTGCAATGCAGCAAACATAAGCTCACGTTGCATGCATTGCCCTTTTTCGATATGCGTGGCAGGGGAAATGACTCTGGTGTTGTATGTTATCTTGGTGGCCTTTTGTCCTGCTCTCCGTCGTGTCATTGTTCCGCTTTATCTCTTGACTTGACCCTTCACGCCGCTCTCTCCCACTATTGATTTATTCATTCATTCATATTGTGTTTTACTTCCGTCTCCCGCTGTTTTGTTTTGTTTTTGGTCCGTCTCTTGCTGTTTTGTTTTGGTCCGTCTCTACCTGTTTTGTTTTGTTTTTGGTCCGTCTCCCACTGTTTTGTTTTGTTTTTGGTCCGTCTCTTGCAGTTTTGTTTTGTTTTAGGTCAGTGTCTTGCTGTTTTGTTTTGTTTTTGGTCAGTCTCTTGCTGTTTTGTTTTGTTTTAGGTCAGGGTCTTGCTGTTTTGTTTTAGGTCCGTCACTTGCAGTTTTTGTTTTGTTTTAGGTCAGGGTCTTGCTGTTTTTGTTTTGTTTTTGGTCCGTCTCTTGCAGTTTTGTTTTGTTTTTGGTCCGTCTCTTCTTGTTTTGTTTTAGGTCCGTCTCTTGCACTTTTGTTTTGGGTCCGTCTCTTGTTTTTTTTAGGTCCGTCTCTTTGTGTTTTGCTTTGTTTTAGGTCCGTCTCTTTCCGTTTTGTTTGGTTTTAGGTCCGTCTCTTGTTGCTTTTGTTTTGTTTTTGGTCCGTCTTTTGCCGTTTTGCTTTGTATTGTTTTAGGTTTGTCTCTTGTGCTGTTTTGTGTGGCATTATTTTACTTCCTCCGTCTGTTTTGTTTCGTTTCACTTACGTCTCCTGTTAATTGTTTGTGTCTGCTATCATCTCTTTCTCTCTCTTCATTTCAATTCCAACCTTTGATAACGTTAACGAAAAGGATCAGTTTTATTTGGTCTTTTGTGGCATGGACGTCTCACTTTAGGACAGAAAGTTTAACCATTGGAAAATTACTAATATCCGGCTGTTGTTTCGGTGCATAAATTATGGACCCTGTGATCGTGTATGAGCATTGGAGGTTTCTGATTCCTCCTATCTATGCCACAAAACAAGCTCCTTCCATATAGGTGGTGTTTCGTGGCAATGTTTGAATGACTCCAATTTTCTGACTACATCATACGGTCCCTTAATCTCATCACTCCCCATGGCTGTGATAATGAGGTTTTCACCGCCACAAAGGATGTGTTTGAATGGGCTTCGTTAATCATAAAGTATATTATTGCTGCAAAAATTTCTGGCCATTGCTGTCTCGAAAAATTATTGGACCTTAAAATATTAATATAAAGTTCTGTAAAAATGCCTTTACTCATATATATGTGGTTATGAGGCTTCAGTACTCGTTTTCCCTCATTTACATAATCTAGTATTCTTAATTAAAGGACATGAGAAGGTTGGACTCACTTAGGATCTTTTCTGAGAGGCTGAGGAGTGAGTCTGAATTTGACGTGCTTTATTAAGGGGAGTTTCTTTAGTTGATGATTTTGAAGGTGTCTGATTCCTCCAAACTGTACCACGAAACAGATCCCCTATTAGTTAGTACCATTGAAGGCGTCTGTTTTTTTGGTGTAGTCAGGAGGAATCAGTAGCCTTCCAATTTATACCAACAAGTGAATATCCCCTTAATATTAGATGCAACTCACTGCCGTTACTCACGTACTCCAGTTGTGGTGTAAGTCCTCGATCTGACTAGACACTTCCTTTTTGCACACAACTTGTAGTTCTCGATGGTTGATGTGACCTCTTCTTCAGCCCTCATCATCCCAGCCCATTAAGGACCCACGTGATGTAGTCAGAAAATTGGAGGTTAGTGAGTCCTTCAAACATTGCCATGAAACACCACCTACATTGAGAGTGCTTTGGTTCGTGGCATTGTCAGGAGGAATCAGAAGCCACCAGGTCTCATACACGTTCAGAAGGTCCTTAAATGTTTCCTGGCATAGAGATGAACGTGTAGGCGGTGTAGCCATTATATTATTCACCCAACAACACACTATTATAGCTCCCCTCTTAATGCTGGTATTTCAGATGTCCGAATACCAAGGGACGAGTCTAATAGTAATGACCACACAGAGGGAAAACGATGTCGATGATAATGATGATGATGATGACTTGAGAGTAAAAATGAGAGAATGAGTAGAGTGTGAGAGAAGAGGAAGAACATAAAGAGTTTCATGAGCAATTTCCGGGATGAGGGTTGGCGGCCTTCGTTCCCCAGGCAGGCTAGCTGGCAGGCAGGCAGGCAGGCAGGCAGTCTGCCAGATAGGTAGACAGACACACACAGACTCAGAAATCAAATAAAAGACGGACACTAATACTCAAACGTGATTTGCACAGACACACACACACACACACACACCCGTAATTTTCTACAGTTACCAGTAATACCTTTACCTGGACCCCAACAACCCTGAGTTTATTTTTACAATCAGTGGTTAAATTTTCTACTCGACGGGTAGATAAAGTGTTGGCAAAGATGTAGACTACCAGATCCACCAAGCAGTGTCAAGACTACTAGTTCCTCAGTGAGTCGGTATATAAGTAGGAGATCTGTTTGGTGGCATAACTTGGAGGATTCAGTTGTGCTCAATTTATCGATAATATGTATACTTAAATGACAACTAACCACATTTTGTATTTTTACCCTTATAACACCAGACGATAGTAGGTGTGTGTGTGTGTGTAATAATGGTACCCAAGTTTATAATGTGGGTTTTTGAAAATATATGTGTGTTGCAGGAGTGGAAAGTGTATGTGTGTAGTGGTAGATACAGGAAATGTGTGTGTGCTAGATATTGATATAGGTGTAAGGTGTACTGACTACTATTTTGTAATGGTGTACCTTTAGTGTAGAGAGTGTGTGTAGTGATAGGTAAAGGGAACGAGTATGTGTTGTGCAGTGTATGTACTTGGTGATGTGTACCTTACGTGTGAAGAGTGTGTGTTGTTATAGGTATAGGTGTAGTGTGTATATGATCTGATATGTACCGTAAGTGTAAAGAGTGTGTGTAGTTGTAGGTTTAGGTGTAGTGTGTATATGATGTGATAGTGTACCATAAGTGTGAAGAGTGTGTGTAGGTATAGATGTAATGTGTATATGATGTGATAGTGTACCGTTAAGTGTACAGTGTGTGTGTAGTTATATATGTAATGTGTATATGATGTGATAGTGTACCGTTAAGTTTAGAGAGTGTGTGTAGTTATAGGCTTAGGTGTAGTGTGTATAATTATGATGTAATAGTGTACCATAAATGTGGAGAGTGTGTTGATCAGTTTATACGACAAACACCCGGTATACAGTATACGTTCCGGATGAGGACGTGGGGTACTTGCGTCACTAAACATTAAAGGGCAGCTACCCGGGGGACCTCCAGCTTTGACATTACCACTTGCTTCCCCTCTCTCTGTGTACTTTGTTTTCCCTGTACCTCTCTCTACCTGTCATGGTCTGGAGGAAATATGGTATTGTCTTTCCAGCTCTGACATTACCACTTGCTTTCCCTTTCTGTGTACTTTGTTTTCCCTTTGCCCCTAACTCTACCTGTCATGGTCTAGGGGAAACAAGGGAGTATCTTTTCCCTGTGCCCCTAGCTTCACCTGTCATGATCGGAATGAAATAAGGGATTGTCTTTTCCAGCTTTGACCTTACCACTTACTTTTCCTATCTTTGTGTGGTCTTTGTTTTCCCTGTACTCCTATATAGCTCCTCCTGTCGTGGTCTGATGTTGGTAAATCTGGAGCAGCTGATTCTCCCCGACTATTCCAAGCAACGGGCCGTCAATAATTTTATTCATCTGATCCTGTTTCCTGGCATACTTTGAAGGAATCGAGGCGCTCTTTAATGTATGTACCAAAAGTGTATTTATTACCCAATTAATTCAGTGTCTTTTCTCGATGCTCTTCCAATTTACCGGCTCCTCCATGGATTTCTAACTAAACAGCATTCAATCTCGGAGAAAACATACTCGACGTGTATCATTAATGTGCTTCATTAAGTTGCCTGTTGTCTCTTATTTACCTCTGCCAAGCAATTAGATTAATTAATGAAGATGACGATCAGTAAAGGTTATAGTTGCATAAAATGTAGTATAAATATTTGGTCTACCCTATCAGTCACTAGAAATCGTTCAGAGTGTTGCAATGGGACGTTTAAATACCGCTATATCATATTCATATTTCATGTATTCGTAATGGTTAAGTGTTCCCCAATGAAATAATGTTAAATGTCGTTAAAACGAGTGTGTGCTGGTACAGAGGCCAATAATAATATTAGATTGATATTTGTAGTCTGACCGTTTAATGTGTGAGTGTGTGAGTTATGAAGTTAGTAAGAATTGAGATTTCAGATACCTATGACTGGTGCAATCTAACCCTGTCTTCAAAATTATCGTTGAATTGCAAAGTGTCAGCCGAGTGAGTGGAAATCTGAAGAAATTTGTTTGGCATTGAAGGTGACACTCATCTAACAGTACTTGATGAACTGTGTATATTGAGACAAGTGTTGTTGTGAAGTGGTAAAGAGGTGAAATGTTTGGCACAACACGAACTGGGTATTATTCACACGCACACATGACACCACCAACCACTACACCCACACACAACTCTACACAAGCAATACTACCTACCATACACACACACACACACACACACACACACACACACACACACACACACACATCAATGTACACACACACACACACACACACACACACACACACATCAATGTACACACTCAGACATACTCGAACACAAACCATGCATAACATTCATCATAAATCACCATGCACACCTGTACCCATGCACTCACACTTCCACCTCCACTACCACCACTACCACTACCACCACTGCTTTAAGGGGAGATTCTATCGTTGGTGAATTGGAAGACTATTGATTCCTCGTAACTATATCAGAAAAGAGATGCCCTCAGTGGTCCTAATGGGGATATGTTTTGTGGCATAGCTTGGAAGAATCAGAGACCTTCCAATTTATCAACAAGAGAATCTACCCTTAGCATCCCACCCATCACACTTGACCCCAATACTCACACCCCAACACACACTCCACCACACATCACCACACTCCACCATCGTAACACACACCCTCTACAAACCACAACTATTATACACACACACACACACACACACACACACACACACACACACACTACACTACACTACACTACACTACACTACACTACACTACACTACACTACACTACTCGCTCCTATCACTAAACACAACTAAACAAACGCTTCAAAACACACACACACACAAATCACCACCACGATTGTAGCTAAGTATCTCACAACACCTTAATTCAACACAAAAACCTCAGTACACTCACAACACCACCACAAACACTGCACCATCAAAACAACACACATACACACACACAAGCACACACACTACCGTATAAATGTGTATTTTACTTGAGTGTTTTCATTGCTCACACCCCATAACACAAACAGAGAGAGAGAGAGAGAGAGAGAGAGAGAGAGAGAGAGAGAGAGAGAGAGAGAGAGAGAGAGTAGGGCACATACTCCTCTGACGTTACTTCTAAAAAAAAGAAAAAAAAAAGACCGTGTGTTTTAAGAGGAATATAGTACACTTTCGGTACATTACAGTGACTCGATTCCTCCAAAGTATATGCCAGGAAACAAGACCAGATTAATTAACGAAAAATATTATTGGTCTATGCTTGGAATGGTTTGGAGGAATCAGTTGCTCCAGATTTACCCACACTGTATTACCCCATTAACAGTTTTCCCGTTGTAATGTTGCCTATACTGTTCGTACCGCCACACGTAGTCATGATTACACACACACACACACACACAAACACACACACACACTAACGCTTTCACTCGCTGCAGACCATCACGACCATTACCCACACCGCCACCCACCATTCACTATGCTACAAGCTCTACTCTCACTACACCATTACACACACACACACACACACACGATAACACTCTGCCCGTCACCTCCCCAGTTACCCTACACGCCATTACTACTGCCACACGGCCGTCAGCACCATTTCACACACACACACACACACACACACACACACACACATTCTCTCTCTCTCTCTTGCTTGCTTCCACTTCATTACCTCTCTCTCTCTCTCTCTCTCTCTTGCTTGCTTCCACTTCATTACCTCTCTCTCTCTCTCTCTCTCTCTCTCTCTCTCTCTCTCTCTCTCTCTCTCTCTCTCTCTCTCTCTCTCTTCCACTTCATTACACACACATACACACACACACACACAGAGCACCGTAGCGCAAGAAGTGGGCATTCAGCTTGTAATGGTTCGAGAGGGGAGTCATTAGTGTAATGAAACCTTTCACTCGCAAATATTGAGCACAGGCAGGCAAAGGAAAAGAATATGTGTTTGGGCACTTTGGGGAGAATATTACCCTCATTGTTTCTATAACGTGAAGTGACTACAACGTCGGTGTATATTCTGTATAATTTATAAAAGTGAATACAGTACATGTAATTTCCCACTATGTACAGTCACGATATATATATGAATACTGTACTGTACATACTGTATAATTTCTCCTTTCGTATGGGTGAGAATCGTACCCATGTTAGGTAGAGTCGCTTTTTATACTTGTCTATATTATTGTGTGTATGCAAATTTAGAATCGATGGCATAACAAACAGTATGAAGCGTGTTGCCTAAACGCGTGTCCTCGTAAGGTTGGTATGCGTTTGAGAGGCGGAGGAAGTATTTATAATTTGGTTTTACATATAATTTAAAAACTCATTTGTGTCTTTATAATAAGCTGTGTTGCGTACGATTATTTAAGGGACCCTGTGATTGTGTATGAGACCTGGTGGCTTCTGGTTCCTCCTGATTATACCATGAAACAAGCTCCTTCATTGTATAGGGGTCGTGTTTCATGGCAATGTTTGAAGGAATCATTAACCTCCAAAATTTTGACTACATCACTTGGGTCCTTAAGGTGAGTTGCTGTTTTGAAGATGGTCATTCATTACTGTGTCTTTATAATCAATGTTGTGTACTGTTGTTTCAGGTGAGTGTCGACGTGTGTTATAGCAAACCACCTCCTGTTTAACAATACCCCGAGTAGGTAAGTACAAATCGCACATAATTATTATTTCGACGATGTTGAATAACCCTTGAGACAGGTTGAAGTAAATTTATACCGGTACTTATCTTTTCAGACAAGCTCTCTGTATAATTTGTTTTTTGATAAATTCTAGGCAAGTGGCCACCATTATTATATTTTAATCTGGTACTGTTTCCTGGCATACTTTAATTGGAGAAATCAAGGCGCTCCAATGTACGGTCACAGACATAAGTTTCGATACACATATAGGAGAAAACTTTAAAACATTGCTGACTAATGTTGTCACGTTTTCATATGATGTTATTGTTTTGAATTGTGAGAAGCTGCTTGTAGTAAATTAGTAAATGGTAGTTAACCTATTTATTGAAAAGTTTCTTAGCTAACGAACAGAGGAAACTAGTACACGTGTCACTCCAATGTGGGTGATTATTATTATCTACAACTGTACCAAAAGTATAATAATATCACCCTAAGAATTTGTCGGTTTAGTGACTCTGCTGGGTTAGTGTCAAGTGTCAGGAGTTTTATGTTGACTGGAGAAGGAAAGATGTCGAGGAAAAGAAATACAGTTATGAGTCTTGCTTGGGGTGGGGGGAGTCTTTCTGGTGATATCATGCAGTGAGAGTTGCTTTTATTGACTGGAAGAGAAGGAAGGATGTCGTTGAGAGGAGAGACAGTAAGAATCCAGCTTATGGTGGGGGGAGTCCTAGTTATATCATGCAGTGAGAGTTGCTTTTATTGACTGGAAGAGATGGAAGGATGTCGTTGAGAGGAGAGACAGTAAGAGTCTAGCTTGGGGTGGGGTGGGGGGAGTCCTTCAGATTACACCAGTGAGAGTTGTCTTTATTGACCCGTCGCTCCAGGGAAGACTCAAAGGCGGTAACATTGAGACTTGCACCATTTACCTCTTGACATGGTTCGTTCGCTATATATATACCTGTGCTCTTTCCTTCACTCCACCACTACCACCACCACACACCACTTTTTACTTTACTCACTGATGATTCTAAAACGAATCTTCTTTCCATGAGAAGGGTTACGGTACAAGAAAATATCATCATGGTTATTAGTTTACAATATTAAGTGTAATTATTTAGTCCTTGGTGCCTCGTAATTTGTTTTGGTTTTAATGAAGGTTGGAGACTCACCTTTGCCTCATTCGTATGGTGAACTCACAGATTCGTACCGTCCGAAATAGATAAAAATGCCTTAATTAGTGCTGCAGGAAGCTTATTAAAGAGTTACGAGTACCGGTATATAATAATCAATAGTCAAACAGAACAGGTGATTAGTTTGGAGAGGCGGTGGGATTTATATGCTGTTGTCTGTACACTGGGAGGGAGGGAGGGAAGGGAAGGGAAGGGGCGGTATAGCTCGTTCCATGCAGCCCCGGTTGTGTTGGCAATATTGGTGTGTCATTGTACCGACATGCATTTCCACTCGGATGGATAAAAGATTTGTGTGAATATGGTCTCGCTGGATTGCCATCTGTTGACATATCCCCGGGAACCAATATGCATTATATATTTCGATCTGTGTATTTGTAGTGATAGGTTTGTAATTGAAATATGGATCTACTGTAATTGGGAAAAGCCTGTATTATATATAGTGGCTGATGATGATGATGATGATAATTATGATGAGTGATGATGACTGGTTGTGGCAGTTATGTGTCAGTCCAGTGTAATGTAGTTTAGACTATATCAATGGTGATAATTGTGACAGGTAGTGTATATATACTCGTATGTGTTATAGTGGTAGTGGTGATCGCAGTGTGATGATGATGATGAAGGTGATAATGATGAGGGTGATAATTTGTAACAGTACTTTGATACACTCTTGTTAACGACGTAAGTGATGAAATAAACAGTGTACACTCTCCCAAAAAAGTATCGGCATTGCTGGCTAGATCCTGCTGAGAAAAGATCGAATCTACATGTATGACTGTACTGTGGGGTTGGTATTCCTGCTGGCAATGAGTTGACTCTCATTTCTGTACTAACGTGAAATCCTCTAGCATACATAATTCATGTATTAGGCAAGTCGTGGAGTAAGAGTTGTGACTTCATTTTTACAGATATACGTTATGTGATTTTAATGATTGATGGTTTGGGGGGGGAGGGAATTCACTGAATTATTGAATATAATGAGAATGATAACCCAGAGAATAAAGTTACCAAATCGGATTTTAACCAAAAAGGAATCTTTGAATAGATTCGCTGTAACTGTAGTATTTTGTCTTAAATATAATGCAGTTATAGCATAGGGTAGGATTAAGTAGGCTTATGCTTTTTCTTATCATACTTCTAAATAAGGTTTTGTAAAGTAACACAAACAGACATTGCCCTCTCCAGAAAGTGACGTGTATAAACAAACATGTGAAGCAACCAACACCTCAAAGCTTCACTCGATAATCTCGGGGCCTCAGTCTCAGGCTACGACTGATGGCCTCCTGTCCCGAGGTAGAGGTATATAAAAAAAGTAAAATTAAAATAAAATAAATAAAAAGAAAGATAACGTTATATACCATTCGGCAACTACGGTGTGGATTAGCTGTTTTCAGCATTAGAAAGGGGCAAATCTTACGATAATATTTGAAATTTCTCTAATAGGTAAAGAAATGCGAATATGTTTCTATTTGCATCCACTATAATTTCTCTGATTCATGAAGCAATACGAATATGTATAATTGGCAACTGATCGGCAGGAATACCACTATTTATAAGGTTTCAAAGCAATGTACCATAATGCTACGTTTATTGTCGTTTTCGTTCATTCGGTAAAATGCCGATACTTTTTTGGGAGAGTGTACATATAGAGGTAGTGAAAGCTGTGTTAGTGGAGATATAATATTTTAGGTATTGGGGACTATAGAGTGTGTTGAAGATTAGGTAATAGTGATGAGAGTTATGATGAGATATTATAGGAAGATGTGGAGTTGTTCTGGATGGTGATGATGGCCTTTGTGGTGGTCTGGGATCGTGTGAGTTATGAGGTAGCCCATACTGGAGCATATTGAAGATGATGTGGTGTTGGTAATGGAAGGACAGTGTGGGATTTTATGAGGAAGATGTGGCAGTGTTAGGGACCGTATGAGTTATGAGAGTCTAGAGCATAACATTGAAGATGATGTGTTGTCAGTGATGGGGGTACAGTATGAGATTTAGGAGGAAGATGTGGCAGTGTTAGTGATACAAGGACCATATGAGTTATGAGGCACTATAGAGCATAACATTGAAGAAGATTTGTTGTCAGTAATGGGGGGGGGGGTACAGTATGAGATTTTATGAGGAAAATGTGGCAGTGTTAGGGACCGTATGAGGAAGATGTGGTGGTGGGAGTGGTGGTACAAGGATCGTATGAGTTATGAGTTCCTAGTGTATAACATTTAAGAAGATGTGTTGTCAGTGATTTTATGAGGAAGATGTGGTGGTGGCAGTGGTGATACAAGAATCGTTTGAGTTATGAGGTACTGTAGAATAACATTGAAGATGATGTGTGTTATGAGGAAGATGTGATGGTGGGAGTGGTGGTACAAGGATCGTATAAGTTATGAGGTACTATAGATTAACATTGAAGACGATGTGGTGTTGGTGGTGGAGGTAGAGTGAGGGACAACAGCAGCAGCAGCAGCAGTACGGTACGAGTCAGTGTGTCAGAGGCTGCCCACGCTGGTTGGTTGGTATCCTCTCGTCCGCCTGCAACCATAGCAACTCAGCACGTGGGAGAATCAATCCCTGCCAGCTGCTGCAGTCCGGGGACCTTCCTCTCCTTTCATTTCCTTTCTTACCCTTTCTAGTGTACTGTACCTCAACTCGCCTCTTCTCCCTAATTTGTCCAATACTTTAATGACTTCTACTCTCCTTATCCCTCCCTTGTTCTCCTCTCCTATACCCTGGTCTCTTCTTACCTCCACTCCCCTCCTTCCTCCTTTCACATTTTCTCCCTTGTCCTCTACTTCCATTACTGCTCCTCTCATCATCTCTCCCTTGGTCTCCTCTCCTATATCCTGGTCTCTCCTTACCTCCCCTCTCCTTCCTCCTTTCGCATTTCCTCCTTTGTCCCCTACTTCCATTACTGCTCTTCTCCTCATCTCTCCCTTGTTCTCCTCTCCTGCTCCGTTCCTGTCTGTTCTTTTACCTCAAACCTTCCACCCTTCATAAGTTATCCCCTCTCCCTTCCTTCCCTCTGCTCGTAAGTTTTATGTGTGCCCCCTTCACTCATAACCTGTTGCTCCACTAATGTTAATTGCTAGTATGTACAGTACAGCTCAGAGCAGATGAAAAGAGATACACTGACTCATCCTTTTACACTTAAAAAGCATATATTCAAATTATCTGCTTTTCTGTGTGTCATGTCGGTGGGGGATATACAGTTATTCAGTAGTGTTGAGTATCAATAAATTAATTTACCTTAAGATATAACCACCTTATACATCATATTATTCTAGATGGCTGAGGCAGTGTTTTCCCCTTTATCTCCTCTAAACTGTACTGTATAACATGCTATTGCAGCCGCCTGTTCTATTCAGTCTTTGAGTAGCCTAGCCAGAAGAGTGAAAGTACAGTAGCTACCATAGATAATCCAGTGTGTGTCATTGCTTGATTTATATACAAGTCTCGGGACGCTCTCTGTTCTTCTTGGTTACGGAAATTCTGCCTTCCTTTATCATTTCTCATTCTGTGTACTGTACAAGTGTTTTTTTATTTATTTTTTCAATGCACGAGTTGGGGTTTGTGTGATGCATTTGTTATATTTGTGTCTCCTCCACCCTCCCCCCACACACACACTCTCTCTCTCTCTCTCTCTCTCTCTCTCTCTCTCTCTCTCTCTCTCTCTCTCGTTACATATTCATAAGGAGCATCACTGTTGTATTCCCAGCTGCGTATATGTAGTGTTAGTGGGCGGTGACTAGTGTGAGAGCGGGCGCGGCTGTGAGAGAGAGAGAGAGAGAGAGAGAGAGAGAGAGAGAGCTCGTCCAGTCTTCTCTAACATGTATGAGAGAGAAAGAGAGAGCTCGTCCAGTCTAAACACACACACACACACACACACACACACACAGAGAGAGAGAGAGAGAGAGAGAGAGAGAGAGAGAGAGAGAGATCGTCTATAGTCTCCTCTTCTAACCTGACCTACTTTTCTCATATACGTCTCACCAACACTTGACTGGGCGTCCCCTCCCTTCCCTATCTTAGTCCCTCACCATGCACTCTACTCCTCCCCTTGGTGTCCCCTCCCTTCCATATCTATTAGTCCCTCACCATGCACTCTACTCCTCCCCTTTATCTCTGTGGGTTTTTTTTTCTCCCCTTATCTTAAAGGGGAAGTATATATTATTATTGTTATTATTTTTGTATTAGGGAAATCAAGGGTGTAATACACTTTTGGTATATTAGGACTCTTTCATTCCTCCAGAAGTATGCAAGGAAACAGGACCAGAATAACAAAATTAATAGTGGCCTATTGCTTGGAATAGTTTGGAGGAATAAAAAACTCCAGAATTACCAACACTGTACTGTCCTTCCTCCTTAATCCCTAAAAAATGGGGTAGCATATATTTTTTTGGCAGCCTTTTAAAGTCATAAGTCTGTTTTATAGAGGAAATATAAAATAATTTAGATTTTATAAATGCCATGTGATTATTTTGTAAACTCAAGCACTGAATCTAGAATGTATATAACTGTATTATTTTACTGTCAAGTGATTGCTGCTGATGCAACTTTTTCCCTATTTTACGTTTAATTACCTCGTTTCCGAAGGTTGGAATGTGGGGTAATGCAATTCACCAGCTGGAAAATGTGTGCGCCAGTCCCGTATTACCTCATTTTTTTTGCCGGTCAAAGTAAGCTTTCTCTGATTGCCTATTCCAAGTTCAAATTAAAAATAGTTGCTGCAGGAGTATCTTTTTATGCTTCATAATACATACGTATTAGCTTTTCAGCATAATTTCATACCATGTTTAATTAGAGTAGCCTATGGCAAATTTATATATTACTTCATGGAAAAAATGATGTGACGTAAACATGTAATTTTACTTGAAATAATTGCATACATTAATTCATGAAATAATATACGGTCGTAAATAAGTGCTCATTGAACGATATGTTTTCCTCATTTTATGCTGGCAGTAATAGCCATGAGATGATGAAATGAAAGTAGGCTAGCCTGAAAAAGATGGATTAGATTCTGCCCCGTGGTTGGCGGGTTCTCAATTGAACAATTCCAATGAACTCAGTTTGAAATCGGTCGGACCAGGAGGCGAACAAATTTATTAGTGTTGCAGTTAATACATCCTTGCAATGTAATTTCATAATGATGGAACTCAGTCAAGGTATCTTCGAAAACATGTGTCTACAGATACCTTCTTCATACAGACAAATAAAGTCACTCCACATCTCTCTCCACCTGTACCTCCACACACCCAACATCCACCCAACCAATCTGTCGTCGTGTATCAGACAGCATGAGCAGCAATTTCCTGGCTGTGTCAGTCCTTTCCTAGTGGGGAGGTTGGCTCCTGCAAGCCAGTAGGGGATTGAACAGTACGACTGCAATCTTAATCGTAAAGGATAAAAATATATATACAGTATATTTGAGAGCCCTCCTTATTATACTCTTATACTTGTTACATAAGAGTATGATATGACTTAAACACCTATCAGTAGGCTATATACGTTATCAATTGAACGACACGGCCGAGTACCAAACCAACTAAATACAATCGTAACAAAATTTCAATATGAGCACCATGGGAATGAATCATTGCAGTACAACTATGAGATTGATCGTTCATGTGCATCAACGAAGCCTGAACATGTAATTTGTTGTCATTATTTACGTTTGCTTCTCCACAGATCATAAATAAACTCATTCGCATCACGAGTATAGATTGAGGTGAGGGAGGGGCGTCACACCACATCCTGGGGCGACGTCTTTGGAAAATAGTGACTGGTTGGCTGGTTGGTTTGTGGGCTGCGTGTTGGGTTGTTTGGTTGGGTGGATGGTTGAGTGCTTGATTGTGTGTTATTTAGGTGGAAGGGTGGTTGGTTGGTTTGTTGATTGGCTGGTCGATTGGTATGATGGTTGGTTGATTGATTAGTTTATTGATTGGTTGGGTGGTTGATTAATTTTTTTTCGATAGATTATACTTATTATTTTTTTGGGTGGTTGATCAGATTATTGATTGGTTTGTTTATTGATTAAATTATTAATTGGTTGGGTGGTTGATCAGTTATTGATTGTTTGTGTGGTTGGTTGGTTGGTGGGTTGCATCTCAGTGTATACGTTGATCTGTTTGTGGTGTTAGTGTGTGTGTATGTGTGTGTGTGTGTGGTTTTGTGGTCTGCGTTGTTTCCCTCGTGCTTGATTGTCTTACTGACAGTGGTTGTGGTCGTGATAAGTAGAGGGGGAGTTAGGGGTGGTGGTGGTGGTGGTGGTGGTGGTGAGGGAAAATGATAATGGTGGATGATGAGGGGGAGTTAGTAGTGGTGGTGGTGGTGGTGGTGGTGGTGGTGGTGGTGATGGTGATGGTCAGGGAAAGTGAAAATTGTGGTGAAGGAAGTTCGTGTTGGTAATAATAATAACAATAATAATAATGATCTTAGTAGTAGTAGTAGTAGTAGTAGTAGTAGTGGTAGTAGTAGTAGTAGTAGTAGTAGTAGTAGTAGTAGTAGTATGGATGATGATATAAATACTGCTTTGTTGGTAATAGTGGTGGTTAATAGTAAGTGAGTGTTGCTTGTTGTATAGATGTAACAAATTTAAGGAAACTTGTGGTAATGGCGGAGAGAGAGAGAGAGAGAGAGAGAGAGAGAGAGAGAGAGTAGGGGGAGGTTACCGTGGTGACAACAATAGACCTCTGAAAATTACGGTTATGGTATTGATAAAGAAGACATATTGGATGGTTATTGCTGGAACTGGTGTTGTTGTCGTCGGTGGTGGTGGTGGTGGTGATATGGCTTGAGGTAGGAAGAGTTAATGATGTTAGGGAGGGTGATTATGTACAGTGTAGTCATGGTGTAGAGTGTAGTGATAGTGTAGAGTGTGGTGTAGTGATGGTGTAGAGTGTAGTGTAATGATGGTGTAGAGTGAGTGTTGTCGGTGGTGGTGGTGGTGATATGGCTTGAGCTAGGAAGAGTTAATGATGGTAGGGAGGGTGATTATGTAGAGTGTAGTGTAGTGATGGTGTTGAGTGTGGTGTAGATTGTGGTGGTGTAAAGTGTGATGGTGTAGAGTGTAGTGATAGTGTAGTGACCATGTAGACTCGATTGTAGAGTGTAGTGTAGTGATGGTGAAAAGTGTAGTGATGGTGTAGAGTGTGGTATTGTAGTGATGGTGTAGAGTGAGTGTTGTCGGTGGTGGTGATATATATGGATGAGGTTAGGGCGTGTTAATGATATCCTTTGTCCTTTGTAGTGATGGTGTAGGTAGGGTGATGGACATTGGTTTTGTAATAATCAAATACTGTATTATGATGATTGAGAATATAATGATGAATAATAATGATAGTGGGGATTATATTTTAATAGTAAGAATGTAAGAAAATTGTGATAATGTTGCTGATATAATTCGAGGTTGATAATGCACTGTTATTTATTATATTTATTATTATTATCCCATTCAGACAAACATTATCATTCATATCAGCTCGACCTAGACAAACCATTTTCACTCAACATCAGCAGACCCACATCATTTTCATTCCAGTTGTTAGGTTGGCTGGTGATAAGACAGACAAACCATGCACTTTCATTTCCCTCAGCAACGTGAATTCTCTGTGTTCCTTCTCTCTAATATTCCTCATCCATTGTCCGGCTACCCTTACTCCATACTACATTTTTACTTGCCTCTAATGATGGACTCGGGATTGACTGATTGATAACATATAATAATATACCCTTTCTCGTCCACCCGGCGTTACGTTTTTTTGGTTCTTGTTTTATCTGTAATCAAAATATATGGTTCGACTTGGGACCCATGCAGTGGCTTTCATTCCTAACAGTCATATTCCAGTCATTCGGTTTTGGCAATCCACCCTCCCTTCGTTTCCCATTTCTCCTCTTTTCTGATTTGTAGGGTCGACTTCAGATTGGTGCTCTCCCCCTGTATGTCTGTCTGTCAGTCTGTCTGTCAGTTTTGTTTTGTTAACGAGTCCTGGCTTAGTATATGTGGACCCTAGTCTGTAATTATTAATGATGATGATTAACTCTACACACACACACACACACACACACACACACACACACACACACACACACACACACACACACACACACACACACACACACACACACACACACACACACACACACACACACACACACACACACACACACACACACACACACACATATATATATACTGGGCAATTGTGGTGTGGTACTGAGACGTGGTGAACACACACACACACACACACACACACACACACACACACACACACACATTTATATATACTGGGCAATTGTGGTGTGGTACTGAGACGTGGTCCACACACACACACACACACACACACACACACACACACACACACACACACACACACACACACACACACACACACACACACACACACACAGAATCTTTCCAGTCTCCCTCTCTTTCTCTCCTACTCGTATACTGAGAGAGTGTCTGCTTCAAGGCACAGTTTGGAGGAATTAGAAGCCTTCCAAGTTGACCAGAGCAGGTGACCTTATTATTTTGTATCACATTTCCTCAAAATTTTCTTCTTACCCCGTTCTTCATCCTCCGTCTTGTTCACAGGTCAGCCTTTCCTTCGTCCAGGTTGTAGAACGGTAGAATCTTTGTTTGACCGAAAAATGAAGGAAGATGTGATATCTGCTTTACCCAGAAAATGTGTGAAGGTTATAGTTCAAGTTCCCGGACACAAGACAAAGAAAAGACCACCTAGATTGAACGTCAGGTATTCAATTTGATGTACAGTTGAGCAAGTAGAAAGTACAAATAAAATATAAGTGTATAATATAACCACATCTGGCTACCAATCAAAATTTTAGTCAGTCACGTTCCACTATACATTAGCTCTGGAGTCTTAGTGATTCATTGATAAAAATACCAGGGTTTACTACAAAGAAATTAAAGATATTACCATATCCAAATACTCTCGTATTTTTCTTGCACTTTCTACTTGCTCAACTAAGTTTCAGTACACATTTGGGCAACTCCAACAAAATGCTGACTAATGTTTTCACGTTCGTATAATTTTTATGTTATCGTTTTGAATGGTGAGTGAGTACGTGCTTATAGTAAATTAGAAGATGGTACTTAACCTATTTATTGGAAAGTTTTTCAGCTAACAAAGAGAGGGAAACTGACAAACGTTTACATGAGTCACCTCAATGTGGATGATTATTATTTTCCACGAGTGTACAGTACAGTTGCTCAAAAACCCATCCGTATTAATATCTGCTCCGTTGAAACAGTGTGACACGAAGGACGAAACATGAAGTTGAAATTTGCTCCCAGAGAGGTGGTGGTATTGTTTACATTTTCACTTGACCTGCCGTGGCTCCGTGATTACTAAGAGCCTCAACACTCGGGATTATAGACCAGAGGGGTGTGTATGTTCGAATCTTGGCCACTAGGGGGTTCTTCTGATCTATAATTGTTTCGGTCTAGCATAGTGTTAGATAATTCATTACCGGTGAGAAGTGAATCACGTAATTATAACAGATTCATTGGGTTATCAATACAGTATAATACCCTTTCTCTCATTGGGCCAGACCTTGTTCTTTCATTTCTTTCTCACATAGTTTTCTGGAGCACGAAACCTTTTACAGTATATAACACAAGCTTTTTGAGAGTCGCTCGTGTGTGTGTGTGTGTGTGTGTGTGTGTGTGTGTGTGTGTGTGTGTGTGTGTGTGTGTGTTTGGCCATTGTTGCTGGTCTCTTTGTTTACAGTTCTCGGGGACAATCCTTTCTGGAAATAGAAGCTGCCTGGAACACCATGCATGCACTCGTCGTCTCTCATGTATAATATAATTCTTTGCAACAATACTTTCTCTCACCAGCACTATAGACTCTTATGTATATCTTGTATAATCCTGTGCAGCAATACTTTCACCCACCAGCGATGTAGACTTTTATGGATATATTGTTTAATCCTTTGCTTAATAATAATACTTACTCCCACCATCATTTTAGACTCTTTGAACTTAATGGGGTCTTATGTTGTGGACGAATGGGAGGACAATTATCATCTTCAAACTACAGTATATCACAATCCAGATTATCTTTATATGTGTGCTGTTTTGTAGCATATAATTATAGTGTTGAGGAATCAGTACCCTTCAATTTGGACAATAAATCATATAATATACCCCTGAGTGTTAATATATATAAGATTAAATTTAATATAGTTATGCGATACGCTTGTCCAGCTATGAAGGCCTCCATTACTGGAACTCCAATTACTGAGGTCAGATTAAGGGGACAGTGATGTAGTCAGAAAATTGGAGGTAAATGAGTCCTTCAAATAATACCACGAAACAGCACTTACTGTATACTGAAGGAGTTTGTCCCGCGGCACAGTCTGCAGGAAAAATCAGAAGCCTCCAAATTCTCTCGTACACGATCACAGGGTCCTTAATTAATTACCCGTAGCCTGAAAGAAGATTATGTTATGCGGACGGCTGGTATATAACTGGATGAGACCTTGCCGCAGCCTGAATTTAGTTACTGTCAATAACATGGGTGTGGGCAACTTGTTCGGCTTCCCTCGGTCGGTCTGTCTGTCTGTCGTGTTTTTGGTACTGTTATATCACATTGTATTTACAGTTGTGGCAAAAAGTTCAGGATATAAGGGTGTACAGTTGCAGTCAGAAGTTTCAAGACATAAGGGTTGTACAGTTGCAGTCAGAAGTTTCGAGACATAAGGGTGTACAGTTGCAGTCAGAAGTTTCAAGACATAAGAGTGTCCAGTTGCAGTCAGAAGTTTCAAGACATAAGAGTGTCCAGTTGCAGTCAGAAGTTTCAAGACATAAGGGTTGTACAGTTGCAGTCAGAAGTTTCATCATCATCAGGGTGTATACTTGTGGTCAAATTTCAAAAGTTTCGAGACATAGGCTAAGAGTGTACAGTTGCAGTCAGAAGTTTCGAAACTTGAGGGTGTACAGTTGCTGTCAGAGGTTTCGAGAGATAAAAGTGTACAGTTGCGATCAAATGGTTCGAAACACTTAATTACATTAGTACATTTTTCCCACAACTGTAGTACATTTCGCCCACAGTACATTTTG